>JAHWFO010111034.1:41262-106988 GCA_023313115.1 Rhysida immarginata | reverse complement strand
GTAATATATCAAACGACTCGTAACAAGGTGCCATGAGTGAATATCACCAGAAAATAATGATAATGGTTATTGGTTTAATAGCACGTGCCCTAATGGTGCCATATGATACCATATGGTACCATTGGAAATTTTAATGCTAAGATATGGCATATAATATATCAAACAACTGGTAATAACCTGCCATGAGTGAATATCACGTGTAAATAATGATAATGGTTATTGGTTTACTAGCGCGTGCCCTAATGGTGCTCTGTGATACCATATAGTACCATTGGAACTTTCAATGCTAAGATATGGCATGTAATATATCAAACAACTCGTTACAATGTGCCATGAGTGAATATCACGTGTAAATAATGATAATTGTATTAGCTTAGTAGCACGTGCCTTAAAGGTGCCATATGATACCATATGACACCATTGGAACTTTAAATGTTAACATATGGCATGTAATATATCAAACAATCGTAACAACGTGTCACGAGTGAATATAACGAGTAAATAATGATAGTGGCAATTGGTTTTGTAGCACGTGCCCTAATGGTACAATACAGAATTTATAGAACTTTTAATGCTAAGTTATGGCGTGTAATATATCAGCCAACTCCTTACGCGTTATTAGATCTTTTGTTATCCATAGCTTATTTGAATCAAGAGTATAGTACTCTTAGGCTTAATGGTATCTAAAACTCATTACTAATTAATTTAATAGTAGTTAATCGCTTGCTTCAATAAGACTTTAGTAATTTAATATAAAAATCTAATAGATGCTTACACATAACGCTTCAGCAATTGAGGCTCACTTCGTTTAACATTATGTGAGAATTCTTACAAATTAAAGAACTTTTATTTTTTTAAGTGTATGAGGAATAACGTCACTCTCCATTTACCTTTCATTCTTCAAGTTTATTCTTTTAAATTCTCTCTATACATTATTTTCTTCTTTCGTTAAGTCTTTAATATACATTTGTAGATGTTCCTTTCTTTCAAAAGAAAAAGGTGATTTTTCTTTTTTTGTTTCACGTTAGGCTATTTAAATATAATTTACAATTTAGTTTTCATATTTATTTATTTACTCTCAAGTGTTTTAAAATGTTGGTTAATTCTATATATCCATGTACGATGCTATAACAAGAAAATGTGCTCCCTTTATCCGCTTTGGCGGTAAAATCATTCTTGTTTATGATGATTTCATTTACTCTCAGCGTTGGTGAAGGTTCAAATACGTTGATAACTGTTACTGTTCACCAGACGATTGGGCATTCATTTGTACTAATATTGTCTATAGATTTCGCCAGCAGCAGATTAACTGATATTGTTAAAAGATTGCTTTCCTGAAATTAATTAAATTCAGTTGTCAATTCTTCAATTCAACTATTCTTTTTATTTTTGGGCTGAAACTTAGGATATTTTATCTTCTTTCCTGTTGTTATTTCAACAGTATACGTAAAGGTGTAAGCAGTGGGTTCCTATTAACAAATTTGTACATAACTGTTCTCAGCTACTTGGGCTGTGTGTACGGTGTTTGGCATGAACAGAGTTGCAGATCCCCTACTAACTACGTTTTGAGGTAATCCGTGTTAAAAAATATTCATATCTTCCAGTTAGGGTATGTGAAATATGTTGCCTCATTAGTTTCATGGGTTATTCAGCTAATTAAACTCTGCCTCTTGGTAAATTTTGTTGGCACATGGTTTCAGTTGACTACTGATAACCCCTGGCTGCTGAATTAGCGGATTGGCATCCCAAACTTTATAAACACCGTTTCTCAATACATATGTTTAATTATCTTCTACTCTCTATGATTTCTGTGTTCTGATTGTTCAGTTTGTTGTTTGTATTTTAAATAATTTTAGCCCGCCCACTCAATGTTTACTCTATTTTTAAGGCGTACAGGGATAGTGTAATACAGGTATTATTCTATACGTGCTTTAAGTTAAATTTAGCTTAAAATATCACTGACATTTTACTGTTACATGACCGTGTGCTCTAGTGGGCAGAACATCAGGTTAGCATTCACTGGTTGAGTGATGGTCTGTGTTCGATTCTCTGTGACTCTAGGGCCCACATTTTTTCGGCCAGTCCTTGTTTTTAACCAGTTATACACATAGTGTTAAGGTCAAAACTCGTTTTCCTTTTCTTTTCTTTTTTTACCGGAGTTTTTTACAATTTTTTATGTCATTCAAAGTTGTTTACGACTTTTGCTTCCAGACTGACCTATGATTGACAGACATGAAATACGTTTGTTTTTGGTTCATACGAGTTGCCCCACCTTTAGTTTCACCGATTTTTCACCTCATTAAAGTGTTTCTTTTTCGAGAAATGAGTATGCAATGGTTACCGCATTGTTCCAGTATTACATTGGCCGCATTGGATGTCATCTAAGCCGGCATCTGATGTGATAAAACGTTCGCACTAAGCAACGCCAAAAATTCTTTGTGATTTCCAGTCACGTTATGTGAAATGGTATTGCCCTTTCGTTTTGCTAGTATTTCGCATCATTAATGTCTTTCATTTCGACATATTTTAGTGGGCAAGAGGTAACCACGTTGTTAGAGTATAACGTTCACCATAGTGACCATCACTTAAATCGACAGCTGATATGATAAATGTATATGCTAAAATGCCCTCGTGTCCTGCACCATGTATTTTTCCCTGTAATTCAAGTAGTACATTTACGTTGTCATCTGTTATGTTAAACGTTTGCGATAATCCATGCTATAACGTCTTTGTGATTACCACTTGGGTTATGTGAAATACGTTTCTCCATTAGTTTCACAATTATTTTGCCTCATTAATGTCTTTCATTTCATCAACTATGCGTGAGTAGGGGAAAGCTGTAGTTTCATAACTGTCTGCCCTGTTTTCATCATTCGAGGGAAACCTGTTCTGTAGTTCTTGCCCATGGCTCAACCTCAGACCGTCGACCCACTCGTAGGGATAGCTTAGTCAATGCTCGTTTGGGCAGGTCATCCTCGAAACAGCGCGTTGCCCACGTTATTTTATGCAATGAAACCCTCTGAAAACTGACTCGTTAGCACCATCGGTAATTTTTATAATTACGCCAGTGGTTAATTGCACTCGGCTTTTATTACCTACTGTGTAGCATTGGTGTGATGGTAAACAGGAGGTATCGCTTATTTGGTGAGTGGTACTTGTTCACCCTTTTACGGTAAGTTGTTACTAGCGAATGATGTTATTGTTAGTGTTCTGAAACTGTAGTGCGTGGAGTCCATGGATGACTGTCTGCCTCATTGTGTTTTATGCAGCCTTTTTTTACGACATATAAGATTTTACTTTTTAAATCACTTCAATTTTATCCTGACACGAGTCAAATTTAACAACTTGAAATTACATTGAGGAGGAAAATTGAATTCGCTGGTTTAACCCGAGTCTGGAAATTGTATTCACAGATCTACAGGTTGACAAGAATTTGCATTCGCGAAATTACATCTCTGCCATTTTTTGGGTACGTGAAAATACGCAAAGACAAGAAATTGCATTTGCGGATTTACATGTCTGCAAGAATTTCCATTCACGAAATTACATCTCCGACCTTTTTTGTATCTTCACGAAAATAGGCGTGGCCTAGAAATTGTATACGTGGTTTTACATGATAGCAAGAATTGACGTTCACGAAATTACATCTCCGATCTTTTTTTGCGAACACGAAGTTAAACACGACAAAGGTACTAATGCAACAAAAAGTTACTTATACAGCGACAAAGTTACTATTGCCGCGTCCAGATGAGTTTTTGTTGATTATATAATTTTTTATTAACGACGTGAGATGTTACACCGTGTGTCAAATGATGGTATCTTAACCCTTAGAAATAATTTATGGATGTTGAGTACTAGCCTTACCATTGATAAATAACGACTTGGATGAAGATGTGATTATTGCAAGTACTTTGCTTTGTTTATGAAAGTGATGTCTGCTGAGTTTGTTTGTTTGGTGCTTGGTTGAGTGCTTGAATTTGCAACTTTTACACTATTGAAACTATTAAACGAACAAATACATGTGGTACCAACGTCAGATTTGAATTTTTGGTAACGAGTTTAGAGTGTAAAAGTTAGATAAATTTGGAATGGTATTTCTGTATTACATTTCAAACCTTCACTACGTCTGAACAAATGTCTCCGTATTTGAAAGTATGAAACCTGAGTTTGTGCAAGAAGTGCATGAGATGGCTGCCGTAAGAATAGTTTGCACTGAAGATGCAGACCATAGAAGCTAGTATTTTGCTTACCCGTTAAAGGTATCTTTTTTGTTTATATTTTTAAATTGAACTTAATTGTGATATGTACCATAAAATGATTGCCTGCCGTATTTTTTACTATCCATACACAAATCTTTGGTGTTGTGAGCGAAATCATGTTTTTTCAACTGTGACAATGACATAGCGGCTGTTGAAACCTTAACTACGTTGTTATGTAAAAATGTTGAGACGTTTGACTTTGGAGAACCTTTGTTCACGAATGACACCCGAGCTGCCAAAAAAAGATATTTACTTTGTCGCACACATGACTACCTCAGAAAATGGATGGTTTAGAGAGCTTGTAGCTAAGTATTTCCAATAGTGTTTGTTGGCATTTTCACATCAGGCCGGTGCTGTGTAACCACAAGAGCCATTGATCTGGTGTTGAAGCATTCAGAATAGCAAGAAGTGTTATTATTTGGTCATAGGTAGTCATAACTATACAACATTTTGGATAATGAAGGCTTTGCCATAAAGGAATTCTACCAGCCCTGTCGTGAATAGATTCACACTCGGTTGCCGAATTACAACCGTACAACACCATAACAGTAATCTGTGACAGTGTTTGGTAATTTAGGGAAATGCATGTAATGTTTTCAATCTTTAGATAACAAGCCAATCAATCAACTAACTAATCAACCCACCAACCAACCGAACGAAACTTTTAATTTTTAGAAAACTGTGAAATAATGAATGAATGAAATTTTGGCTGAAAAATCAGTATTGGCACGCATGCAGAATCAGTGAAAAATCACAAAAACTTTTTCGCGTAATCATTTATCGTATCAGCTGCTGACTTAGGTGGCTGTGGTTGCGGCGTATGTTATGCTTGAGCCACGTGGTTACCCCTACCCATGCATAGTTGACGAAATGAAAGACATTAATGAGGCGAAATACTTGTGAAATTAATGGAGAAACGATTTCACATAACCCAAGTGGTAATCACAAAGACGTTATAGCGTGGAATATTGCAAACGTTTAACATAACAGATGACAACTTAGATGTCAACTAACTCGGTAAATGTACTACTTGAATTACAGGGAAAAAAACATGGTGCAGGACACGAAGACATTTTAGCATAAACATTTATCATATGTAACGTGCTAGTAAAAGCGAACCGCGTTTACCCGCACGCACAGCCAACGCTCCAAAAGTGAAGCGTAAAAAAACCCAAAAGAAAACCTTCCCTTGACTGAATCGAAAACAGTTACCAGAGCCCAAGATAACCGCGAGGACAAAGGAAAACGCTTACTTGAAAGAACAAAAGCGATCCTCCAAATAAGGTGGAGAAAGAGAGAAACCCAGGAGAAAAATTCGCTACAAAATTAACCCCAATTAAATACTATAATGACTAACCCGCAACCCAAGGTAACCTAAACCTAGGGAAAAAAACACAAAATAGAAAAAGCGAAATCCAAATAAATATTTTCCTTTATTGCTGCAAACGAACATGGATAGAACTGAATAAAGTAAAACATAATGGTCACAAAAGAGAAGCTGGATGGTCCAACATTTGCAATGGCTAAGGCGTTGTAGAGACGGTCTAATTAATGGAGCGATACCCAGAGTCCGATAGAAGTCGAGGGTAGAACGTAACAGTTGAGTGGGAGGAGGGGAACTTGGAAAAGCTTGGAAGATCTAGAAGCTCAAAAGGTCAAGCAGAGCCACCCACACTGTAAATAAATAAGACCATCAACAGCAAGTATTCAAGGAAAATAAAACTGGAAATAAAAAAAAAGCTCATTTTCGTCTTTTTTTCTCTTTTTACAACAGAGATAACAAAAAATTGGAATCACAAAAAATTAAATAATTGAATTACAGCGGTATAACAAAGATAAAAGGTAAACAACAAACCCTGGACCTCCTCCGAAAGGATCCTAAAGACGAAGTACAAAATATTCACTAAAATACGGACAGTAGAAACAATAACACAAGGTAACAAGGAAAAAGGGAAGGTCGGGACGGACAAACAGGGTCAAACGGATAACAAAAGGAGTGAATGAAGACAGACAGCAACGACAACATGGATGAGGTCCTGGAAAAGAAAACGAAATAATTAAAATAATTGATTACAACATGGGTATCATTTCCAATTATTAGGATGAACTGATATCAATAATACAATCAGTAAATAAAATTTAAAAAGAGAGAAAAAAAAAGGAAAAAATAAAAATACATAAGCCGGGACTAAGATTTCGAGAAATTGTGGAAAAGGTCCGTGAAATCCGACGTAGCAAACGTAACGTTGCTATAAAAACTGCATGGCGTTTTTAGGTATAACGAAGATAGACCATAACGTAGGTATACGATCCATGACGTACGGAAAAATCAGTCTTGCAACAACTGCAAAAGAATACAATTTCAAAGGTCCGTGGGACACAACTTATCTTAGATGAACTTGATCACGGGCATTTCGGTCAACGGAAAAGCAATCGACGATTTAAAGTAGAAGCGATGCTTAGTCTATCATGAACACTCAAAAGATAGAAACTTGGCAGTAATCGGTGATGAACTTCATAGTGATGAGTTACAATCGGTTAAGGTCCGATACCAAAAAACTAACATGAACCAATCGTTCATGATTTGAAGTTAAGATTGGCGATGACTGAAAGTATTAAGTTCGATTGCCAAAGGAAAGCCATCTCCGATCTCAAGAGAAGGCTGAGGAGCTGATGTTGCCTCTCTTGAAAGTCTAGCTGGATCTGCCCAAGAAAATTATTTTTTCCACCAAGAAAATTACAAAACTAAAGAAAAATTTAAATAACACGTGCATGTGGCACGACATCCAAGTTCTCAGAAACGAAGATAGCTAGTTGCTCTAAGAAAACGAGCGGTCGATTACAACGACGTTTGAACAATGAAAGACTAGGCGAACAACGGGAACGCGCGAGTAACCAACAATAGCGTTAATAATAAGTCCCTGTAAAAGAAATACAGCAAACAAAAAAAATATATTTTTTAAAATAGTAATAAAAAAAATCTTTACTAGCTCCCAAAGTAAATCAAAAAGAATGAAATAGTTAAATTTCTTTTAACGTTAAAGAACGCGTCTTATATCTAAGCATGAGGCTAAGACATCCCTTATCATTTGCTAAAGAAAGAGAATTCAAAATCAATCCTTATTTTACCAAAAAATTAAAAGAAATATCTAAACGACAAAAAAATCAAATAGTAAGTTGAGAAATTCACAGGACGAGGAATTTTCAAGATCATTAATCGATGACAAGAAATGACCCAACGGACAACGAACAAGACGAGTCCAACAAACGACGCGATGAAATACGGGCCAAAACTAGATGCTAAACTAATTGTCTCGATGAGGAATTAAAATTCAAATATTATTCAAGCGCCAAAAAAAAAATTTGTCACGGGATAAACTTCAGAAGACGCGAGATGGCGACATTAGTGACGCAAAGTACGAGGAATCGCTGTCTCGGTCAATACATAAATGAATCCCACTAAAAGAAAAAACTTATTTAGCGCGAGGAAAAAATAGAACAAATAACTCCCCAAACGAGGTATCATTAACCCAAGAACAACGCGAACAGAACGCGTCGAGTGATCCCTTTAATTCATAAAAAAGGAGGGGGAACACAGTAACCTCCGTTAAGGTAATTAATTAAGCATCTAATCCATAAGGCTCACGCCCCGGAAGGCTGATGATCACCCAGTTTTGGTAAGGACTACATGCGGTAGAAACCAGGAATATCGGTAAAATGGGAAACTTGAAACACACAGCGCCAGAAGGGCAAGCTTAACGTAACTCCATCAGAGTGGGATAGGGAATCTAACAAAAGAGATCCCGGAAATTAGTTGAAGTGAAGGCTCAAAAAAAAATTTTCAATGAACGGCTGATAAATTTTAGCCAGAAAAATGTAACTGCACGTTACACATATCAGCTGTCGATTTAAGTGATGGTCACTGTGGTGAACGTTATGCTCGAACAACGTGGTTACCTCTTGCCCACTCAAATATGGTGAAATGAACGACAATAATGATGTGAAATAATAGCAAAACTAAAGGGCAACGTATTTCACGTAAAGTGACTGAAATCACAAAGAATTTTTGACGCAGCTTAGTGCGAACGTTTTATCGCATCAGATGCCGACTTAGATGACATCCAACATGGCCAATGTCATGTTTGAGTTACGTGGTAACCATTGCGTACGCATTTTGGCAAAAAAATAAAACATTTTAATGAGCCGAAAACCACTCAGAAAAATTGGACGGTTTTTTTATTTGGTTTAGCGTGGCTTAGTGCGAACGTTTATCGCATCAGATGCCAGCTTAGATGACATCCAACACGGCCAATGTAATACTGCAACAACGCGGTAACCATTGCATACTCATTTCTCGAAAAAGAAACTCTTTAATGAGGTGAAAAATCGGTGAAACTAAAGGTGGGGCAACTCATATGAACCAAAAATAAATGTATTTCATGCCCGTCAATCATAGGTCAGTCTGGAACCAAAAGTCTTAAACAACTTTTAATAACATCAAAAATTGTAAAAAACTACGGTAAAAAAAAGAAAAGAAAAGGAAACAGAGTTTTGACCTTAATACTATGTGTATAACAGGTTAAAAACGGGGATTGACTGAAAAAATGTGGGCCCTAGAGTCACAGAGAATCGAACACAGACCATCACTCAACCAGTGAATGCTAACCTGATGTTCTACCCACTGGCCTGTTTAGGGCACATGGTCAAGTAACAGTAAAATGTCATAGTGATATTTTAAGCTAAATTTAACTTAAAGCACGTTTAGAAAAATACCTTTATTACACTATCCCTGTACACCTTAAAAAAAGAGTAAACATTGAGTGAGTGGGCTAAAATTATTTAAAATACAAGCAACAAACTGAACAAACAGAACACAGAAATCATAGAGAGTAGAAGAAATTTAAACATATGTAGTGAGAAACGGTGTTTATAAAGTTTGCGATGCCAATCCACTAATTCAGCAGCCGGGGGTTATCAGTAGTCAACTGAAACCATGTGCAACAAAATTTACCAAGAGGAAGAGTTTAATTAGCCGAATAACCCATGAAACTAATGAGGCAACATATTTTACCTACCCTAACTGGAAGACACGACTATTTTTCAATACGGATTACCTCAAAACGCAGTTAGTAGGGGATCTGCAACTCTGTTCATGCCAAACACTGTACACACAGCCCAAGTAGCTGAGAACAGTTACAGTCAGTGACAAAAAATTAGCACCACCATCATCTTCACTGAAATTCTTTTAATGAAACAAAATTCCAAATGCTTTTTTGGAATACAGACACTTAATATCTTCAGAAACAATCTAGCTTCATAAAAATAAATTGAATGTTCACTTATAATTAAAAAAAAAATTGTTTTACTCAGGTGATATTTCTGAGTGACAAAAAATTAGCATCAGCTAGAAAAAAATCCTCTGAATGGTCTTAATATATGGTGGATTTGCCTTTTTGTGAAATTACCTCAAAGATACGATTAGGCATCTTAGTAATTAATCCTTTAATTAGTGAATGATCTAAATTTTCCCAAGCATCAATGATGGCCCATCTCAAGTCAGAAGCATTTTTGTACTAACGATTGTTTATATACACTTTTCGTGATAGCAACCCCCAAACATTCTCAATGGGATTCAAATCAGGTGACATAGCTGGCCATTGCAGAACAGTGATGGTTTTTTCCTCAAACCACCATGTTACAAATGTGCTTTGTAGATGGGAGCATTATCTTGCTGAAATACCCAATCATTTCCAGCCATATTTGGTTCAAAATCAGGGAAAATGTCTTTCAGCATTGACAAATACCCTTGTGCATTGATTCGTCCACTGAGAAACTTCAAGTCACAATTCTTCTGGAAACCAATTGCTCCCCAGATAATTACAGATCCACAGCCAAGCTGTCTTCGTGAAAGAACTTGTTTTTCTTTTCGCAAATCGTGAAAATAGTATGAGAATCCATCTGGTCCGTCAAGGTTGAACTTCTTTTCATCTGTGAACATGACATTTTGCCATTCTGAAGTCCAACCCATGTATTTTCTGGCAAACTGAAGTCTGTTTTCTTGATGACGGTTAGTGAGTGGTGGCTTCCTCTTGATGTGCTGTCACAGAAGATGCGGGCAGTCATGGATCACACGCTGAACGTTTCGCAGATTTGTGTCGAGCTGCAGTTCATCACGAATTTGTTTTGCTGTTTGACTTGAGTTGGATGCAGTTCTGACAATCTGACGAATTGGCCTTCCAATAAGGGCATGAGGTCTTCTAGAACCCTTGTAAACTGCATATTCCTGAGGATTTCTCAAATAGTTGGAAATGGCTTTTGGGCTTCTCTTCAAACAACGCCCAATTTCACGAATAGAGATGTTTTCTTGTTTGAAGGCATCAATTTGACCTCTTTCATA
Source organism: Rhysida immarginata (assembly GCA_023313115.1). Taxonomy (NCBI): domain Eukaryota; kingdom Metazoa; phylum Arthropoda; class Chilopoda; order Scolopendromorpha; family Scolopendridae; genus Rhysida; species Rhysida immarginata. The sequence continues at coordinate 96,332 of JAHWFO010111034.1, read as the reverse complement.
CTCTGACAGCACTGAACCACGTCCCATCTTGTTGTATGTTTATTAATTAAGTTTTTCACTTGTAGTAATTGCTCTTACTACATGATAAAGTAAATATATCACCCCTACTTGAGTTAAATGAGCCTAGCTTTAGGGAGAAACCATTTTTTTGTAGCTGATGCTAATTTTTTTGTCACTTAGAAATATCACCTGAGTAAAACAATTTTTTTTAAGAATTATAAGTGGACATTCAATTTATTTTTATGAAGCTAGATTGTTACTGAAGATATTAAGTGTCTGTATTCCAAAAGAGCATTTAGAATTTTGTTTCATTAAAAGAATTTCAGTGAAAATGATAGTGGTGCTAATTTTTTGTCACTGACTGTATGTACAAATTTGTTAATAGGAACCCACTGCTTACACCTTTATGTATACTGTAGAAATAACAACAGCAAAGAAGATAAAATATCCTAAGTTTCGGGCCAAAAGTAAAAAGAATAGTTGAATTGAAGAATTGACAACTGTGTTTAATTAATTTCAGGAAAGCAATCTTTTAACAATATCAGTTAATCTGCTGCTGGCGAAATGTATGGACAATGTTAGTACAAATGCACGCGCAATCGTCTGGTGAATAGTAACGGTTATCAACGTATTTGAACGTTCACCAACACTGAGAGTAAATGAAATCATCATAAAAATCGGAGAAACTTAAAAGATAAGGTGCGGGTGGTTACCTTAACCAGAGCGAACCCTCACATTAATAGGAAAACGTGTATTTGAACTACGACTCAGCCTACGTCACCCTTACTGTGCCCTGCTGATGGTGAGAAATCAACACAGAAAAAAAAAAATACATGCATATGTGACTTGTGTCAAAAGAGAAACGGAATTGTAGAATAAGCATTGTATAATTGTATACGTTGACAAATACCTGAGGAAAAGATGTCATTTAGCATTTGTATTTTACAAGATATTAAGGAAGAAGAAACCTTGAAAGACGGAGAGAGAGAGAGAGAGAGAGAGAGAGCGAGAGAGAGCTGAAGATAAGGTTAATTGTAACAAATTGAAACGGCGAGAAATGCTGCATTTTTACCGATCACAGTAAATCATTTCAGACATATACTAGTAACGAGTAGCCTGTATAACCTCAATAGTGTTGAAAAAGGAAAATTTGTAATTTTAAACACACAATTTTTGCTTAAATTCACATAAAACCAACAACTCAGTAAGAGGTAGGGCCTGTCGGCTAACAAAGGAACCCTTGAAAGACAATTTTTCTTTTTTCAAACAGACTCACGTGGGCGGAAATGAAAGAATAACAAACAGTAAATTGCTGTTAAAGAGAACGAAAAAAATTTGATTAAAACAAAATTTCAGTCGAAAGAGTAGCAAGGCCCAAAACGAATGCAACTGCATTTAGTCAGCTAGAGGTCACTTATGGATAGATAGCAACAGTAGGTGGATAATAGTGAGCCTATCATTACATTAGCCCTTCTTAGTGCATAGAGCAGTGTGTTGCTAAAAGCAACCTTCGGAGTTCACAGCTGAACGGTGGCATTGTGTGAGTTGGATCACTATGCGCTTGCAACACCTGGTGCGGGTAGAAATTAGGAGGAGGAATGTGTAACCGTTTGAGCGACCTGCTTATACAATAGACCTACGAGCAACTAAAACCAAATGAGGAAAGAGAAGACCTCAACTCTCACCTATCTTACATTTTCGCTGTCCTGTTTACAAACAAAACTGCCCAAAATAACCAAACAATAGAAAAAGAGTAATGAAGTCTGCGTTATTAAGTAACAATATTGACCTATGCCCCTCAAAAATGTTAATTTAGTAATACCTTAAAAGTAAAATTTGCACTTAAACGTTTATTATGCAATGCAGATTAGCTTAGAAAATTTAACATTAGCGCGAGCCTAAATACCTTAAAAGTAAAGCCAGAATTTTGTTTTATTTTATTTTATAGTAGGTCAGTTAAAATTATAGGGAATAAAAAGCAATCAGTAAAAACAGTAACAAAAACTGAAAAATCTTGTAAACTTTTCATCATCATCATCAATATTATTTTTAATTATTTTTTTAAGAACTCAATGCAAAACAGAAAAAACAGAGATATGGAAATGTGGAGATAAATTTTCCAAGGTAACGAATGACCGCAAGAACAAGTCCTACTGCACATGTGATGCTATTGTATTAAAATTGAAACACTGCATTGTATTAATATTATATTAGTAAAAATGCGGTAACCCTCTGGAAGAGTCAAGGTTACGTACGGCTTGTGCGATAGAAATTACGTACACTTTTTGTAAATAGGAAAGCTTTAATTTAGCCGGAAAAGCACAAAACGAATGGGGGAACACCGAAGCATCAAAAGCAAATGTATAATACAGACCTGTGCTAGAAAATGCAAGAAATTTTAGCCCCGATTAGCTTGAACACTGACAGTAGTCCAAATGTAAGATAATAACTGAAGAAACACTCCAATATTTCGAAAGATAAATTGAAAAGGGAAGGAAAAATTCCGCGACCCAGATTCGAACCGGGGACCATGCCTATCGCTGGCACGGTCCCCGCGATAGGCATGGTCCCCGGTTTGAATCCGGGTCGCGGAATTTTTCCTTCCCTTTTCCATTTATCTTTCGAAATATTGGAGTGTTTCTTCAGTTATTATCTTACATTTGAGTTATTTTCATCAATTTATTTGATGGTTAAAGGGTAAGGATTATTCCCGATCTTCGAGTCGGGGCCTGCTCTGCCAATTGAGTTACTGCGTTGTGGCTTCAATGAAGTTTATTTGGATATCTTGTAACAGCAAAGCTGTTCATATCCGCGGTAGCTCAGTTGGTTAGAGCAGTGCCAGCGATAGGCATGGTCCCCGGTTCGAATCCGGGTCGCGGAATTTTTCCTTCCCTTTTCAATTTAACTGACAGTAGTGTCAAACGACGCTGTACTCCTCTCCAACATGCTAAGCCTAGCCCGCACGAACTGTGTGATAAAAAGTACGTACGTTTTTGTTAATACCACAGATTTTAATTAGATGAAAAAACTCTGAAAGTAATGTGAAAACGTCATTGTAGCACAAACAAACGTATTTCAAATACTCTGGTTTGTCAGGTACGTAGATTTTTAGCTTGAATTAGCCCGCGCACCGAAAGTAGTAACTGACGTCGCTGTACACCCCCATCAGGCCTCGTGCGATCACCTTGAAATCAACTGTGTGCAAATATGTTAACTAGAAAGATTTTAATTAAGAAAAAAACAAAACGATGAAACAGCTGGGTAACCCTAACAAAATACAGAAATACATATCAAATACACCTTTGGCTGAAGACACAGTGTTTTTAGCAAAGACAAACACGTGAACAATGCAGCCATGAGCGAACACGCTGAACAACAATGCCCCAACGGCCGTGACCTAGCAACCACAACCCTCGTATGAACACACACTTGCGCTGCATCTATCACCTTGTAGCACATCGTAAAAGGACAGTGAAACCAACATACACCCCATGACAAAACTTTAAAAGTAAAAATCAGTGTAATTAGACAGATAAAACAAGCCATTAAGGACACACCTTTGAGAAAGCATCCCCGAGAAACAGCGTGGATGTGAGCGTCCTCCCTGCAATCACGATGCTTGCATACGCGAACGTCACCATCTCGTGAATTGTAGAGTGACGCAAAACGAAAGTACAGTCCACGTACAGCCTTTATTAAGTAAAAATTATAAAATTCAAGCTGTAAAACAAACCAACAAGCTCGCTACTTTGAGACCTTAACGACTTGTGACAAATGATGCTTAATCAACGCTTGTGAACACAGCCTTAAATTGAATACAGACGTCTGCTCTATAAAGAGTACAAAGCGTACAAAGCATATCACTCTCGCATCCTAATACCATAAGTGAACAGAAAAAGTTGTATACTATATGAGAGAGAGAGAGGGACAGAGAAAAATAATTTTTAGAATACAATTTTAAACAGCATTTTGCAAACTTGTATTGGTTATGTAGGAGGAGGGAGAAAGAGAGACAGAGAGAGAGAGAGAGGGGGTGGGCGACTGAATATCGCGAGGTTGGGGAATCAAACAACACGTTTATCAACCTCTGTGAGGCAAGGCTGTGCAAATTTGTAAAGAGAGAATCAAGTATACCTCACCAGCATTGAGAAATGTGAAATTTGTATTTTTATTTTAACATTTCAACCAGGTTCAACCCTGAGAAAAAACAACCCTTCATGCGAGCAAAGGCAATTAGTGAGAGAGGCAAAAATGAAAATAAAACAAATTTCAAACAGCCCACCATTAAAAATAAGCTAAAAGTTAGTGAATACGTACATTTCATCAGGCTGTGTGACCTAGCTGCATTTATAAGCATGTATATGCGAATTCAGACACCTGTCAAACACTGCATCAGGATGTGGGAGCAAACAAACAACCCCTCAAACGAGACAATGCAATGCAATTTTTAAGAATTAATTGAAACTTAAAAAACAAACTGAGCGCCTTGAAACAGAAGTAGTTAATTAGAAGGGAGTGTAAAGTAATACGGGAAAAATTTGCTTGTGGTAGAAACAAAATGATAATTAGTAATTAGGTAAAAACAACTTGAGATGGCAGTATGTATAACACGCCTCACTTTAGTAGGTATACAGAGTGAATACAAAAGTCTGAACCCCCTTTTTTTTTGAATCAAAGCAAGTGTGTCAGTTTTGATGAATAGGAAGTTGTGGGTGGCCTATCCCATGGTGTACTTTTCATCATCCCAGATATGCAAATTAGGACACATTCAAAATTTATCTCGGAAACCATACAGGATAGAGAAGAAAACCCAATTGCAAACTTGTTCAGCATAAAAAAATAAACAAAACAAAAAACCCCCCATATAAATCTGAGCAACCAATCACCCACAATCACATGGTGAACGTTGATATTTCCACCATGCAAAGCATGCAAATCAATAAATTAACAGAAATTACCATACTCACATTCACTTTCATGCAGAAAAGGAAATAAAAGGCATGTTTTGGCGTGAGTTAGGTTCCGTGCCCAATTGTGTTATGGTGATTGTGGCGTTATGATTTTTTTTGTTTTGTTTGTTTTTTTATGCTGAACAAGTTTGCAATTGGGTTTTTTTCTCTATCCCTTATGGTTTTTGAGATAAATTTTGAATGTGTCCTAATTTGCATATTTGGGATGATGAAAAGTGCATCATCGGATAGGCCACCCTCAACTTCCTATTCATTGGATTCATCAAAATTGACATATCTGCTTCGGTTCAAAAAATAAAAGGGGGTTCAGACTTTTATATTCACCCTGAGTAACTTATATTGTGAGGTAAAAATCACAAAAAGCCCCTTTTGCAGTGAAGCCCCAAAACCCTGTGCATAACTAAGAATATGAAATTAATTTTATTATCATCAGCCTTAAGGAATCAGAACATGGTCACAATCACGTGATTAAACAAGATGGCCACAGTCAGATGAGTGACCACACACAAAACAAGGACCAACACCAAAAATTAAGGACCAACGCCCAAAAAAGGACCAACACCCAAAAAAGGACAACACTAAAAAAAAAAGGACCAACTCCCAAAAAAAGGACCAATGCCCAAAAAAAAAGGAGCCACACCAAAACAAGGACCCACACCAAAACAAGGACCACCACCACCACCAAAAATAAACACCACACCTGAAATGACAACACCCGAAAATTAGAAAATGGCAGGTAAAAAATTAAGATTAAAAATTAAAATGGAAAATAAAATTTAAAATTATCAAATCAGCTGTGACGTCACGGGAAAAACCCATCACGTGACCTGAAAATGGCCACCTGTGACGTCAGGAAGGGGGTGGAGGGGGTGGGTGGTCATATGACACGAATACTGCACGCTGATTGGCTGATTTTAGGCCACGCCCACCTCATTAATATGCTACAAAGTAGGGTCTCCTCTACTGATGGTCTTGGGAGCAGCAGTCCTATGGAGGCATACTCTGTTAGTATTGAAAAATATTGGATTTTTGAAATTCTGACTTCGGATTCTTAAAGACCATTAAAAAGTAGAATAGGAATATCTGTAAGATCCACTCTCTACCCCTTTGTCTTCATTGGTAAAATTGGTTTGTGAACAGCGATTGGAGGGCTGGGAGTCTGTTCCACTATAAAATGTAATGACGAACTGTACTTTTTATCATTTTGACATTGAATAATGAACCCAAAGGGTTCGAAATACGTATATGTCGATTAAATAATTTTGTGGACAAGAGTTGTTTTTTTGATTTATTATGTCACTTTCCACAGTAGTTCAACGTTTTTCAAAAGAAAAGGATACCGACACATATACTCGTAATAAACAAAAGTGATCCAGATTCAGAAACAAAAGCATTAATGGTCGTGATTTCCGCATATCGCGGAGAAACTTAGGGAGGTATTCTGAGGGAGCTAAGGTGTATAGAATTATAAGAAAGCAGAAAAGTCAAATTACCAATCTGCAATGAAAAATAGTAAGCTTTTTGAAAAATACTTGAGAAACAAGAGGCAGGCAGAGAGAGAAACGAAGAAAAATATTGCTTCGCCTAAGAAAAAGATCAACGAATTAGTAATAGACTGAAGTACGAAAGGATCCCAGCTAAAAGAAAACTGTGATAATATATGGAAAATTTCCAAAGAAAGGGAAGTGTTTCAAAAATAAGTGAGCAGCAACTGTATTAAAAAGTATCATTTTTCTAAAATGGCCAAACCTTTTTCGAAAAAAAACAAAGTAATGAGAATATTCTAGTGTCTAATAAGAAGCCTCCTACTTTCCTGATTACTCTTTGTATTCATGAGAAAATTCAAATTATTTTATGAAGAAGATGACTCCAGTAGAGTGTGTCCTGGTAAAAAAGACTGTCTCAAAGGAAGGGAACAGAAGCGTTTGCTTTTAGACACCGTAAAGAATTTACAATTCAAAGTTCTGAAATTTGCAAAGGGTAGAATATTTAATTGCCTACGCGTTTCTTAATAATTACATCTTCAGGGAAACAATACAACTACAATTGAGGCTGATCGCGTTTACAAATTTATGGACATACCCTACCAATTGAAATGCAAGACCCACCCCCAGAGGATTTCAGGTAACAGTACCGCCTCGGGGCAAGGCTTTTCTTGTGTGGGGAGGTATATTGTAGGACTTTAAGAATGGTTAATTAGCCAGTTTTAGAAATTAGAATTTATTTACATTAATTATGCAAATTAAATAATCACTTTATGACTGTTTAGAACAAATTTAGAGATGGTAAAGAATTAATTAATAAATATTATTTTGAATATTTTTTTCTCTGTTCGATTTAAGAAGCCTTTATTCTGTGTCAGAATTGCTGTCAACAGCAAGGGGAGCATTAAGGATTAAATTTACACCTTACAGAGTAGGGTTGGTTTGAATTTGGTTCAAGGACCCAAGAGTATTAGCAGAGTTAGAAAAGTTGTTTGGATCGAATTCGAGATGGGATGTAGGAGGGTAAAAAAGAATTTAAGAACAAACAAAGAGGAACCTTGAACTGTGAAGATAGCCAGATGTGACTAATTATCACGTGAGTGATGAATTTCGAACAATTTGAAAACGGTTGAAAAAATGTTACCAGGTTCTTGATTGGTAGAAGAATCACCTTTTGGTGGTTGTCCAGTGTGTTCGAACATTTGATTGGTTAATGAAACCAGATCTGTCTTGTCAGTAGTTCCAGAGGAAGGAGTCTTCAGTAGAATGTTTGACCGTTAAGAGAGCCGAGTGTGCAGTTTTGCTACTCATTAATTTTTATATTTTAATTCGGCCTCTGTCTGATAATCTATTGATTTCAGATAGGAAATTCCAAATTATTAGCTTAGCTTCAGTTTAAGCTCTAGTTTTTCTTATTAATTTCCACATCAAGTTAAAACTTGTGTTAGCTCGATGTCGAGGTATTTTAAGCGTATTTGCCTAGCTGAGAACTAGCTCCATCAATTTCCATAATTCAAGATAACCAGTATTTGTTTGAGAGAAAGAAACCAGCCCCGAATGGTACATAATTTCATCATGGAAGGAGGAGCCTAGCAGAGAAATCCACCAGTTACTTCGGAAGAGCGTTCCTACCCCCCTCCGGACATTTCGACGGAGCCAGAAAGCGAGAACGACATCCAAGAGTGGACAGATTGTGAAGATACAGTATAGCCCATTTCCAATTTAATGTCTCAGTGGCCATTCTATTCATTCTTTTCTTTATCACAATTTCTATTTGCTTAAAAAATGGGAATGGAACATTTCACTCATAAATTTTAGTGGGAAAGACCAATACACGTAAAGCGAAGTCTAAGATCCAGTTCTTACAAAGATTTAATTATATAAAATCTTTAAGCTCAAATTGAACCAGTTCGATCATTTTGTTATATTACATTAATCTTACAATTAATTTAAATTGTTACAAAAGTATTGAGTATTCAATTTCAGTCTATTCAGATGAGAGCATTTCTTTACTGTTAAGTCAGTTATATACAGAGTTTATGAAACTGTTGATTAGATATTCGTATACTTTCAAGTTCCTAAATAAGAATTACTATATTATAAATCAACCTAAGAGTTTTATCAATTCTACACATTATTATTATGTAATTATCACCAGTTTATTCTTGTCATAGAAGAATTTCTAATATACATTCTTTACAATTGTCATAAATCATTCTGCAACTAATTTCATTTAATCTGAATTATAAATAATTGGATTAATACATTTCAATACAAAGGTCTTTCTTGTTACAAATTGAATACACTTTAAAGGTTGTATTCTTTAAATTGATCATTATCCATTTGATTTATTATTCTATTTTACATTGATTCAATTTTTTTTTAAAATACCCACAATTCTTGTTTTATACATTTGTTGAATGTTCCCAAATAAATATTCTATTTATATGTTAAAAAGCTGCCTCGAGTACTTTGATTTTCTCCTCACTTGTCCGGGCCTGTTTAAGTGGGAGGTATCTAGTTTTGTGTGAATGGGATAAACTATAAATTATCATAAATACTTTTCTCACTGGCGCAGTCCTTTTCTAAATAAAGTTAAGTTATTCATTCTACCACATATATTCATAATTATCCCCAGAAATCCCCACATAAAAAATGATGCAGTGCAACAGGATAGAGTAGCATCAAAATTCTTACAGTAATTGTTATTTTAAGATTGGAATAAATTGTTTAAGACTAGAATTAGATTAGAAGAAGATTAGAATATTCAAAAGAGTCATTTGCATAAGCATAATTTACATGTTTTGCATTAATTAAGTAATCATAAGAAAAATGTAAGTAGAATTAAGAGTAACTTGTTAAGTAAGCCCATGGACGGGAAACAAGGTACTTCGATTACAAAATTCCTAAGGCAGATAAGAGAATATTTCACGTAAATTCCAAGTTTAAAAATGCCACAAACACAGGGTCAGCCCCAGAGTCAATTAATACCAGTAGTGCCAGCTCCTCCGCCATTTCCAATGCAAACCCCCATGCCACAGTCATTTGCGTTAGCTAGTGAGATCAAACAATATGATGGATCTACGGATCCGAAGACTTTTTCCCTCAAAATTGATGAGGTAAGCGCGGTAATGAATTGGACACCAGCCGCAAAATTTAATATTGCCAAAATTAAGCTAACAGGGGATGCACATTTTTATTGTAGAGAAGATGGGGAGATGAGAATGGTAAGCACCTATGAGGCATTAAGGGAAGCGTTAAAAGAACGATTTGGGAAAGAGCTGAAAGGAAGAAGTGATAGGTTATTCATAGAATGTAGACAAGGTGAAAAGGAATCTGTATTTCACTATGTGACACGTTTGCAGAGTTTAGGAAACAAAACTAAGCGAGAAGTAGAAGGAGAACAAGCAGAAATAAAGCGTGCATATGTTCAGGAGATCTTAGCAGAGAGGATAAAAGAGCGTTTTGTTGAAGGATTGTTACCGCCACTGAGAAGGGTTGTTATGTTTAAGAAACCCAGAATGCTGAAGCAAGCTATAGAACAGGCTGAAGAGGAGGAAGAAATTATAAAGAGATAGGGTTCAGAGGATTATGCGTTAAATGCCGTAGGAAAGGAAACGAAAGGAGTGGTAGTTGTTACAGTGAGCTCGGAGACAGAGGAAAGAATTAGTAGGCGTATAGAGGAAAGATTGCGCGAGAAAGACAAGGGAAACAGTCAAAGAGCACGTCCGACGAATGCAGGTAGACCGAGAGAACTTGGGCATCCGACCGGACCAAATCAGCCACCCAGTCCGAGAAAAGCCCCCGACGCCAACCGAGGGACAGGGGAGAATCGAGTGTGAGAAGAGCGTAGCTGTTACCACTGTAAAATGCGCGGACACTTAGCTAAAGATTGTTGAAAACCACCTGTGAATAATCATGAGTGTTACTATCGTCACAGACTTGGTCACGCGATTAGATATTTAAAAAAAAAATTTTGTCGTGAAAGAATGCGTAGAAATAATAGGAAAAATGGTAGAGACCAACCAGCTAAAGAGCGTGAAGGAAAAGAACAGGCTACTCAGCCAAAAAACGTGCGAGCTGCCCCCCTCCAAACCGGAGAGGAGAGAGAGCAATAAGCAATGAGGAGGCCCTTCCATTGGCACACATTTCCACAGAACCCTAAGATTTGATGGTTAAAGGCAAATTGGGGAAAATCAACGTTAAATTTTTAGTAGATAGCGGATCCAAAGTGACGTTATTAGGCGAAGATATGTCACAAAAAATAATTAAATTGGGATATAAAGTTACCGAGGTTGATGAACACGCTATAAATCTGTTTGGGGTTACGGGACACAATTTCCCTACTGAGGGCATTTATCTAATTAAATTTAAATTTGGTATAAAAAGATACATGTTAAAATGTTACATTTGGAAAAGAAGGGAGGATATACCTTATCAAGCTATTTTGGGGAGAGATTCATTAAAAGATATAGTTTTGTCATTGATTTTCAGAGTAATAGTCTACATGCCAAAAATAATAACATTTTCTTTATGGGAAAAAGGCCAAAGTTAAGAAATCAAAGTGACTCAACTGAAGTTTCCAATATTAGAGAAACTATGGAGATTGTTTCTGTTAGTTGTAAGCATAGAATAGCAATTCCCCTGCATTCTGAAATTATTTGTGAAGGTAAATTGGCAAGTAAAGCATTTAAGAATCATACCGGTGTACTTGAGCCAAAAGATTTTTCTGATCCAGGGTTGTTAGCAGCTAAAATATTAGTTAAAGTTTCGCAAAATGATACCATTCCCATTCGTTTATTGAATTACTCCGGAGAAACATTAATTTTTGAGGCAAATAAAATCATTAGAAATTTAAATGAGGCAGAAGAAGAAAGGGTGGAACTGAGTATGACTATAGAGGAAGGAAAGGAAATTAAAATAGAAAAAGAGAAATTCTTAAATTTTTTCCATTTAGATCATTTAGCCCCTGATAAAAGAGTACCCTTAGAAAATTTATTGTATGAATTTGAAGGTGCATTTTCGCATAATGAGTGGGATTTGGGATGTTGTAAAATTGAGCATCACAAGATTGATACAGGGTCCTGACCCCCTGTAGCTCAGCCCCCTTACAGAATTCCTTATTCACAGCGAGGTATCATGACGGAACTGATAGATAATTTGTTAAAACATCAATCATTGAACCCAGTGCAAGCCCATGGAATGCACCAGCATTGTTAGTTAAGAAGAAAGATGGGTCCTATCGATTTGTTGTAGACTATCGCAAATTGAACAAAGTTACAACGATTGATTCATTCCCCCTACCCAATGTGAATGAGACTTTTCATCAGCTAGGAAAGGCGAAATATTTCAGTGTGTTAGATGCAAATCAAGGTTATTTTCAGCTCAAAATCAATGATTTCGAAAAGACATCGTTCAGTACCCTGGTCGCAAAATTTCAGTTTAAGTGACTGCCTATGGGTTTGAATAATTCACCAGCGCTATGGCAAAGAACTGCTAATTTCATTGTCAGAAGCCTACAGGACCATATCCTTTGCTATTTAGATGATTTCGTTACATTTAATGAAATATTTTCCGAACATTTAAACAGTCTAAAGATGTTGTTTTTTCAGGTTGAAGGAAGCAAATCTCAAGCTTAAACCCCGTAAGTATCAATTTCTCAATGATGAAGTTAAGTTTCCAGATCCAGAGAAAATAACGCTGTAAAAAACTATCCAAGGCCGAAAAATTCAATCTTTTCTGGGATTGGCAAATTACTATATAAGGCATATGAAATCTTTCAGTGCTGTTGCAAAGCCACTTACCGATTTAACTAAATTAGACACCTTTCGATTGGTCAGATGAAGTAGAGAAAGCCTTCCTAACCCTTAAGCAACTCTTAATTTCAGCGCCAATTTTAACCCTTTAAAGATGGATAAATTTTGATCAAAAATGGAAAAATTGCGTTGATTTATTCAAAAAAATTTTCTAGCCAAAGTATATCTATTTATGGAGATTTTTTTTTTTAGTATTTACAGAGGTTCAGGACATTATATGAAACAGTATATATTATGTTATACATATATAATTTTTTTTTAAAAAATTCTGAAAGATGCTTATATTAGCCCTAACAAAAAGAAACTTGTTTTAACGAATTTTTATTAAAAAAAACGAAAAATATTTTCAATTACCAAGTTAGCCTGAAAAGGTGAAGAATTTCGTTTTCTATATGCGAATTCAAAAATAATTAAGATATTTTATTTATTATAATTGTTATGAATTTTTTTTCATAACCATGTAGAGATTTTAGTTGTTTGAATTTGGCGCTGTGACGTAATTTAATGTTAGTTGACGTAATAGCATACATCTCCCTACAACCAATCAAAATCCAGGCCCCGCCTCTCTCTACTGGCATGTTTCAGAGAGCTCTTTAGAGTATCATTCTAGGAGCATTTATACCATAAAACAACGCTTATACATGGCAAATACGTTAAAATATAGTAAAACATTCAATTAATATTATAAAATGCTTATTATTTATAATAAAATTCAATGACATGTTTTTTATAAACATGAAAATTCATATAGAAATCCAAATAAATAAATTGAATGTTTTTCACTGTTTACATTTTCAAATGAAGCTGATTGAAAAGCAGTTGATATACGATTTTAAATTAAGTTTATAATTATTTTGGACGTTGTATATAAAACATCTTAAAATATTATTAATTTTTAAAATTATAAATCTTTATTACAATTTTATGGGTAAATGAAAAAAGATTTTTTTTTAAAGTTCAAGTAAAGTTTCGTTACTTATGCAAAATAATGATAGATTAACCAAAAATTTGTAACTACCATATAAAACACAGTTAGGGCTGCATTTTTGTCCAGATCCAAACTAAAAAATTCTTAACATGACGTGAACAATTCATTATATAGGAAACAGCAAACACGACATAAACGGTTACATTTTACCAATGTCATTATCATTAGGGAAACGTTAAAATTATATATTATCAATTAAAAACTGACATGAAAAATTTTTTGTTAAAAAATGTCAAATACTAACATCTCTATATAAGTTTGCTATTTTAAACTGTAATTATAAAAATGAAAAGTGATTTAAACCTTGTTGTTATTTGAATATTCTGACATTGCAATAATGTCATTCAAATTGCTATTCTAAACAAGATAGTTTACCTATTGAAATATATCAATTGTTGTTTACAATAACTGGTATTTTTTTAAATATTACAGTGCCTACTATTACAGTTTTGAATTTCAGCAGAAGAAAAATTATTAATCCATTGTGAAACATTTCATAAAATACTAATTCATGACTATTAATTTCTAAGATATTCATGCTGAATTAATTTCAAATATAATCAAGTAAATACATGTACAAATGTCAGTGTGGGATTGAAAAATGTTCTAATATCTGAATAAAATTTAAATGACAACAGAAACGAATAAATTAATATAGTTTTATTTAAAAAATATATTCATTATCTTAGAAAAGATTCTAAGTTATTAAGTGGTAAAATATCATTGAAATGGAAGAAAGGGACCTAATATTTTCAAAACAAATTTATTCAACAAGATAAATATACAATGTAACAACAACCATTATCACAATTTATTTGTATAACAGAAAATATGGAAACATTTAGTCAGGAATCTCAGCTGGTGCTTTATTATAAACCACACAACTTCATTGAACCACTCAAGCCCTTCCACCACAACAAGGTAGTGTCCAATGGAAGGGAAAAATATATGTACTGAGCATTTAAAAAACCCAGTGTTTTGGATAACCTAAAAAATAATAAAATCATTATTATAAAAATCATTAAAGAAAGTACAATCAACTTCAATAACCCCAAGATCTGGATTAGACCACTTCATTACAAAAAAAATTATATGAAAGAAGTTTGAACTAAATAATAAATAGACATAAAGGGGCCATAATAAAGCAGTACTTGATTTTACTTGTGTAGCTGATGCATTGCTAACTTCTTCACCTTGTATTCATTAGCTCCGATGATAAAGTGACTTCAAAACACATCGGCTACACAAGTAAAATCAAGTATTGGTTTATTACAGTCCCTTTGTGTTTATTTAATAATATATCAGCAATACAAGGCACATTAGTATGGATAATAATAATAATAATAATTCAATTTAAATTTTGATGTATTTTTCATTTATAGTTTTGCATGACTACATAACCTGAAACAAAAAAAAAACATTATTTGGATAAATTAAACATACAAAAATAAATAAATAAACCAATAATTATGCATAATAAAAATTTTTTTAAAAGCAAAATCTTTGATATACAAAATGTTTCAAGTTAACATTGAGGATAATTTTATATATATTATTGCAGTATTTTTGAAGGTAGAAAAATTCCCAGGATGATTATAACATTGAAAATTTATGGACCCAATTTGAATAATTTCAAAACTAATCTGGATGAACTAAATACAAGTTAACCAGTATGGTACCATTTAAAACAGGTACGAAACCCCATTATACAAAGTCCAACACCACATTCTTCACAAATGAATCTTGATTGCATTTTACATACAGCACACCTCTTCCTCTGTAGGACTTGTAGAGGAAAATGTCCAAAATCTTTGGTTATTGTAGTAGGCCTTTTATTTATTCCACGGTTCATGAGAGCAATACTGAGTTTTTCTCGAAACTTCAGCTGACTGAGCCCTGAAAGACAATTAAATTCAGGCAATCCAGAGCTAATCTCAACGAGAAGGTTAAACAAAATAGAAGCATTAACAACGCAGATGTCAATAGTGTGGAGAAACAACTTCTTCCACCATCGCTTAACTTTGCAGAGTACATTGTATGTTTCTATTAGCTGATCAGAAAGATCAACACCTCCCATATTATGGTTATAATTTTCAACAGCCAAGGGAATTGGATACCAACCTCGCCCACCCCCAAACTTTCGTAAAGCCACTCCACAGTCATTGGCTTTATGAATGGTGGATGCCACAGTCACTGCTTTGGAATCTCTCCACTGCTGAAAAAGGACATTGCCCTTCCTTACCCATCTGACTGCATCTCTTTCCTCTTTTTCCCCCCAAGATTGGCCGTTCTTCAGAGCTTCAGGATAACCAACACGATTCTCCCTGTAGGTTCCGCAGCAATATATACTTAACAAATGTAAGAAATTGTAACAAAAGCCCATGTATCTGGAATCTATAAGTAGCTGTAAACAGCAAATGCTCATACAAACCTTTAGCCTTAAGCTCCTGTAATAAAGTTGGTGATGTGTAGAAGTTATCGACGTATACATGGTATCCTTGATGCTCAAGATCAGAGATGAGGTTCATGCAAACATCAAAACCAAGACCTTTTGGGCTAGGTGCTTCTCTAGCACCAGTGTAAACATTAAATTTACATGTATAACCTGTTCTGGAATCTGCCAAGACCCACAGGCGATACCTAAATTTCACGGGTTTAGCTTTCATATATTGTAAAAAGCCTGAAGTTCTTGCTTTTGATGCAACCATCCGCTCGTCTACTGATGTATTTTTGAAAGGCTGAAACAAGCTAGAGCAAGTATTACTTATAGTATTTAAGTAGTCTCTGACCTTCCTCAGCTTATCAGTAGGGTTCTCTTTGTCAAACTCTGAAACTTTCAGGAAACACATTAGGGACAGGAACCTGTCTCGAGGCATAGCATTCTTAACACATTCTCATCCCCCCAAAAATTCCTTACTCCAATAGTCTTTGAGAACTGGTTGACGAACTAGCCCCATATAAATTATTATACCAAGCATTCTATATAATTCATCTGGGTCTATTTCATCCCAAGCACCATACTTATTGGCATAAGAAGACCTATGAAGGTTATGATGCCATGCATACATATTGCTATAGCTGCATATCAGTGATACCAGCCCTTCGGTAAAAAACATCAGAAAAACATTCAAAGGAGTCAAACTGTTGCGAGCAGCCCTGGTTAACCACTCCACAACTACACCAGGTGAGTGATCGGGTTTGAATGGGTGGTCCACACATCCTACAAATTCAGTGTCTTCATTGCCATACCCCACGTGAAGATCATCGCATGAAGCCTGTGGGGTCTTACTTCTGGAAACTGGCCTACAAGATAAAAATTCTTAAACTTAAATTCAAGGAGATTTAAATGAAATGAAGATATACAATCAGCATTAAATATTTTTTCTACGTATGTTAGAAGAATTTACACACCTTGGATCACGTTTGTTTCCTCTGCCTTGGACATTGTTTTTTGTCTGCTGTATTCTAGCACTGCAAAGTAAAACCTATTAATGATACAGTAGCAAAAGGATAAATTAAAAAAAAACATAAAATAGATACTATTATATAACCATGTCATATACTTTGAACAAGCTCACCGTTTGGGAGGAGGTCCTGTCATTGCCTGGCTAGTGCTTGGCTGCTCATCATCTCAATTTAGAAAATAAAATAAGCAAATAAATTGTAAAAATTTAATTATTATATATTTTAGTCCACAATCATTTAACATTTTTTATTTTATTTACCATTGCCAAGATTTTCATCCAGATCATTGCCAGTAACGAAAATTTTTCTGGTTACCACTCTATAAAAGAAAATTCTCAAACGTAAATTCAAAAAAAATTAAATGAAATTATGATTACACAAATAGTATTGAATATTTTTTGCTTATGCTGAAAGAATTTACACACTGCCTTGGAACTGATTTATATCCACTGCTTTGGGACTTGTTAGTTTGAAAATTTCTTCTAGCACTATAATAAGAAAAACCTCTTAATGATGTAGTAATAAAATGATAAATTAAAATATAAAAAAATACTATATTTCTAAGATCGACTAAGAGCAAGCTTACAGTTTGGGAGGTCCTTCAACCGTTGCCTGGCTTATGCTTGCCTGAGGTTCATTGTTTATTCTGGCCCTGTGAAGAAAAACTTTTTAATGGCATAGCAGCAAAATTATAAATTACTAACCCTAAAGAACCAATGCTACTATTTATCAAGATTAGCAAGCTCACCGTTTCGGAGAACGTACTCCATCCACTGCCAGGTAGGTGCTTGGCTGCTCTTCAACCTGGTCTGTACCTGAAATTATAATTATACTTACTTACTTTTCAAACCCGCTTATCCGTTAGGGTCGCGGGGGCAGCAGCCCTATGGAGGATCTCCAGCGATCGCGATCTTCCGCCATCAGGCGCATGTCCTCCTTGGTAATATCCTAGCGACTCGAACCCAGATTCTCCATGTAGTCTAGCCACCTGGTTCTAGGCCGACCCCTTGGTCTCTTACCCACCGGCTTGGAAAATAACAACTGCCTAGGAAGACTAGTTTGCGGCATCCGTATCATGTGGCCATACCAGCGCAACTGAGATCTCTCAATGCGGAGAAGTAGCGGCTCAACTCCTAAAGATTCCCTTATTGTGCTGCTGTACACTCTATCTAGTAGGGTAACACCTGCCACACCTCTCAGAAATCTCATTTCGGCTGCTTGTACCCGCGATCGCACTCTTTCGGTCATTACCCAAGCCTCATGACCATAGGTGAGAATGGGGACAAAGATAGATTTGAAGACGGAGAGCTTGGCTTTGTTACCCAGCTCTCGTTTCGTTACCACGGATCGCCACAGTTCACGTCTGACACAGCTTGCTGCACTGATCCGAGCATCCAATTCTTTCTCCTGCCATCCATCACTCGTGAATGCAATCCCGAGATACTTGAATTTCTCCACCTGTCTCAATGAGGCTCCCCTAACATGGAGAGCGCACTGAGCAGGCTGTCTTGAAAGGACCAGAACCTCGGTTTTAGCCACACTGATCTTCATCCCAGCTTCTTCACATTTGGCTGCAAGCCGGTCTAGTGCATGCTGAAGGTTCGTGCGAGAAGACCCAAGGAGGACAAGGTCGTCAGCAAAGAGCAACCTCTCCACCAGGCAGTCGCCCACACAAACACGCTCATCGCCTCGGCTGCCCCTGTCTATCCAGTCCATAAAGATAATGAACAAGATGGGCGACAGTACGCACCCTTGGCGGAGTCCAACACCCACGGTGAACGGTCTTGACTTAATGCCATTTATCCGGACACACATCTCAGAGCTTTCGTACAGAGACATGATAGCAACCAGTAATTGCCCATCCACTCCATACTCTTGCAACACTTGCCAGAGCTTCTCCCGAGGAACCCTGTCATATGCTTTTTCGAGGTCCACAAAGCAAGCGTAGACCTCTTTTGCATACTCCCAGGATTTCTCAAAGATTTGCCTTAGAGCAAAGATGTGATCCGTCGTGCTTCGGCCAGGTCGGAAACCACACTGCTCCCCCGACAGTTTGGAGTCGACTATTTCCCGACTTCTCTTCTCCAGACACTTTGCGTACACTTTCCCAGGAATGCTGAGCAAAGAGATGCCTCGATAGTTGTTGCAATCTCTCTGATCTCCCTTTTTGAAGATAGGGATCACAATTCCTGCCTGCCATTGCTTAGGGGCCTGTCCAGATATCCAAGCAACCTGACACACTCGAGTCAGCCACAGGATACCATCCTGATTTAAGGTCTTTAACATTTCGGACCGGATTTCATCATCACCTGCAGCTTTGCCAGTCTTCAGGGATTTAATTGCCCTTCTGACTTCTGTTTCAGTGATACTACCATGACTATTCTCCGCTCCAAGGTGCACCTCGTATGCCTCAGTTGTTGTTGTCACTGGATTAAGAAGAGATGCAAAGTATTCCTTCCACCTATGCAATACGCTCTCCTCCGTTTTCAGAAGCCTCCCATCTGAACTTTTAATAGTTTGTGATGAAAGAGACTTCTTTCCACGGAGGCGGCGCACGGTCTGCCAGAACACCTTGTTTGCCGAACCATAGTCTGCCTCCAATTTCTCCCCGAACTTCTCCCAGGCCTTGGCTTTAGCTGTTGATACTGTCTTTGCTGCGGCTTTTCGCGCCTCAGTGTACCGCACTCGACTTATTTGCAAGCTATAGCAAATAGGCTTCCTTCTTTGCCTTGACAGCTTCTTGGACTTCACCGTTCCACCATGCAGTCCTTTTCTCACCGCCCTGCGCCACACTCAGCCGCTTACGACCACAGCAGAATGCAGCCGAAGTAATCACACCAGTTTTAAACAACTGCCACTCCTCTTCAACAGTACCACGATCACTGGGTAGTTCTTTGAAACTTGAAGATATGCTATCTGCAAAGGTCTTCCTCACAGCTCTATCCTCCAGTGCCTCCCATTTGATGCGCCAAGTTTGTCTGAACCTAGTATTTCGCTTGGTTGGCATGGATTCAGAGAACCGCAAAGTGCAGAGAACAAGGTGGTGATCAGTTGATAGTTCTGTCCCTCTTCTCACACGCGTATCCAACACTGATCGGAATAAGTCAGCTGAAACAATTACGAAATCAGTCAGTGACTTCTGGTCCATTGCATCCCTGTACCAGGTATACTTATGGACATCCCTGTGCTGGAAGAAGGTGTTTGTGGTGGAAAGTCCATTGTTGCAACAGAGATCCAACAAGCACCTCCCATTCGCATTTAAATCGGGGTCACCATTCCTCCCAATCACGCCCCTCCACGTTTGGTCATCAGCTCCTACGTGTGCATTGAAGTCGCCCATCAGGATGACAGAATCTGCACTCCCTCTCCTGCTAAGAGCAGCATCAACTTCATCTAGAAAAAGTGGGTACTCTGTGACTGCATTCGGAAGTAAATAATTATAATGGAAGTAAATAATTTGTAAGAAAATTGTAAATGAAATTGTCATTTTACATGTCTGATTTTCTTTACAACCATGCAGTTCATCATTCTCAGGCTCTTCGTCACTTAACGTCAGTATGTATTCATGTAGCAAGTTTTTATCAAGCTGCAATTTTTAAATCATAAAAAAATCTTGATCCAGGGTTCGCGCTAGGGCAAAATATCTACGAGTCAATTTGACTCCCAAGCCTGAAAACTAAGAGTCAAATTCCAGAAGATGCGAGTCAAAATTCAGATTCTTTTTAAATTCTTTATTAAGTACCGCAAGGTGCTTTATGCTATCAGTGTGGGGAAACGTGTCTGTCTGTCTGTCTGTCCGTCTGTAACTCTAACTCCTCCGAGGCTATCAAAGATTTTCAAAATCTCTTTTCATTAGTCGATGCATATTCACGATGCATATTGGCACGAACCAATCACAAATATTATCTAAATCGGTTCACTGGCACGTGCACAAATGGTACCTCCATTTTCCCGCCCAGCAATTTTCAATGGGAAGTATATTAAGTAATATATCAAACAAATCGTAATGACGAGATACAAGGGGTTATTCGTTACTATTTTCATCAGTTGATAAATATGGGACATGGCGCAAACCAATCACAAAAAATTATCTAAATCCGTTTAATAGCACGTGCACAAATGGTACCTTCACGACCTCACCAAGCAATATTCAATGAGAGATATATTGAGTAATATATCAAACAAATCATAATGACGAGATTGAAGCAGATATAAATTACTATTTTCGCCAATTAATAAATATGGTTCCGGGAATGAACCATTTTGAAAATGGTTGTAATCGAAACATTGTATTGGTTCATTGTAACTTTCAATGCTAAAATATGGCATGTAATGTATCAAACGACTTCGAATGAGGTGTCATGAATGAATATAACTTAAAATAAATGATAGTCCAAATTGGTTTCAAGGAACCTGGTTTAGTGGAACCATTATGGTTCATTGGAACTTTCAATGCAAAAATATGGCATGTAATATATCAAACGACTTAGAATGATGTGTCATGAATGAATATAACGTAAAATTAATGACAGTTCAAATTGGTTTCAAGGAACTTGGTTTAGTAGAACAATTATGGTTCATTGGAACTTTCCATGCTATAATATAGCATGTAATGTATCAAACGACTTGGAATGATATGGCATGAATGAACAAAACGTAAAATAATGATAGTCGAAATTGGTTCAAGGAACCTGGTTTAGTGGAACCATTATGGTTCATTGGAATTTCAATGCTAAAATATGGCATGTAATATATCAAACGAGTTGGAATGAGGTGTCATGAATGAATATAATGTAAAATTAATGATAGTCGACATTGGTTCAAAGGTACATGGTGTTATGGTATCTTTATGGCCCATTAGTAACTAACAATGTTAACATAGGGCTGTTTAAAAATATAGTTCTGCGAATGGTTTAGTTTAACCTTTCGGAACTTGGTTATGTCATTCCTTAATGGTTTATTTTTACATGCATCCACAATCTCTATAATCACTGCTATAGTTAATTAGAAATCTAAACAAGAACGCATGTGACAAAATGAAAACAGGTTAAAATGTGTTGAGAAAGATATTGGCCGATGATATCCAAATTTAACAAGTCAATTTTGACTCTCAGGTCAAAAAATCACGAGTAAAAAAAAAATGGCCATCTGACGCATAAATTGCGAGTAAGAGTGAACCCTGTTGATCAATGGTAGTGAATTTTCATAGAAAAGAATAAGTAGATATATCTAACCTCTTCTGCCACTTCTTCACTAAAACATGCATCGGATTCAGAATCTGAATTTATCTCTTGAAAATCTAATTCTGTGACATCTGCCATAATCAACATCTCCTCTACAGTTAAAGGTCTTTCGGCCATTATCTTCACAAAAAATGATGTAAATAATTAGAGTTTGCATCAATGTAAATACTATCTTTTAATGAATAACAATTAAAATAAAAAAGCCAACTTAGTGTTACTAAAACTTAAATATTTTAAAGTTATTAACAGATATTGTTTAGGAAAAAAAAATCACGTTTTTAATGGAATATTTTCTCCTATAGCACATGAGAATTCTTTGAACTATTTATTATTTACAGAAAATTATCATCCAAACCTAAAGATGAAAATTATGATAAAATAAATGCAAGCACACCCTTTCTACCATACAAATTTTTGGGAGGGGACTAAATTTCTTGTATCATTACTATTTACGTTAATTTTAAAATAAACACATTTTAACCGAAGAACAATCAATGATTTTTATTTTTGAAAAATTCTTATAGTGCAATGGTTTATCTATTATTTTTATATAATTTTATGTATAAAAAACACTTTTCTCTAGGCAGAAATGACTTTTTCTTTATTAAATCAAAATTACAATACTGCCATTTTTTGAGAACTGTAATAATTTTTTGTGATAAATCAAAATTATTATATCAATAATAGATGAACGGGTGGGTTGCTCATCTGTTCTTTATTACAGCAAGATGTAGAGCGATCTTGAAAGCACGTGGGCGAAATTTAGGCTTTTGTCTCACAATAATTTTCTGTTCATAAATATATTACCAGAGAGAAAATATCATTTATCATTAAGACTGACAAAAGAAAATTATGCAGTCTATTCTAAACATTAATTATTTTCAAAAAAACCTACACAAGTGCTGTTTATAACTTCAATAATCAAGTTTTATTATAAAATCGCAAAATTTAATTACTGACATAATATATTATAAATTTATATTTCTAGCATAAAATAATTGTAAAATACTTACATCAAATAATACTGACGGGTGAACTTTCAATATATAGTTGCTTTGCAAAGCACGTTTTACTACAGAAGCGCGTAGTAAGATGTCCTTTTTCGGAATGAGCTTGGCTTGCAAGTGCATTCTAAAGTGACGTCATCATGGCGGGGGGGTCCCAGCTGGCTGTATGAATTCGCCTAAATTATACTTTCTTTCTAATTTCTAAATTCATTTTATGAATTATCATTATACTTAAAATAAAGAATAGACTCTGAGGATTAAAATAAAAAAAAGTTTCCTATACCCAATTGCAATAACAATCTCGCAATTTGGCGCGAAAGTTCAACTTCGCGAAATCGAAGACAAAGAGGTCACTAAAATTACAAGGATGGAGTAAAGGTAAGATAAACATTTTTTATATATATTTATGCAGAAAAACGTGTATGGAACAATTAAGGATGCTACGAAATTTCATAAAAAGCAGGTTTTTATTAAGTAGAAAGTAAATATATTTTAAAATGAAGAAGTATATAATGGGTATATAAGATCGACGTTTAGTTTGTAACATCCATCTCTGTTGATTTTAAATTAATTATAATAAATACAATAATGCATTCTCCAAGCTAATTATACTTTATTATTATAGAGAAAGGCTTACTGTATAGAATACAGTAATTTTCGTTTTCTTAGACTGAATGATTAAAAAGATAAAAATTTTTATTTCTGACTATATTATAAAAACGAGTAAAAGTGCCATCCGGCACTCGGTCGTCCCAAAAGAATTAAAAAGTCCTGATTTTTTTAAGCCATTCATATTCGCCACAGATGCTAGTGCGTATGCATTAGGTAGGAAAGGAACACCCTATTGTGTATTGTAGTCGTTTGTTAAAGAAAAGTGAACTAAATTACTCAGTAATCGAAAAAGAATGCCTAGGGGTAGTGTATGCCATTAAACAATTTAGAGTTTACTTGGATGGTTATGAATTCATATTACATACTGATCATCGTCCTTTCCTGGTTATTTAATCTCAGAGACCCTACTTCAAGGCTAGCCTGCTACTCGTTGGCGTTAGCCGAATATAATTTTGACATTGTGCACAAGCCCGGCATAAAAAAATATAAATGCCGATGGCCTCTCATGAGTTCCTATTTCTGCAATAGCAGAGTACTAGCCGCTGTTATGTAAACAAGAGATAGCTCGAGAACAAAACTTAGAGGAATAGTGGAGAGGGATTTGAGAGTATTTCAAGGGTAGAGGCGTGAAACCCCTCCCCCATGACTGGCCGGACAAGGAAGAGAATTTTTTCATGGGTGATGGAGACGTTTTATATCATATTAAGAGATTGCAAGATGGAAAGGAAATATGGGAGCAAGTTGTTATTCCAAATAGCTTAAGAAACTACGTTTTGTACCTGTATCACGACATTCCATCTAGTGGTCACATAAGATCAAAGAAGATGCGAGTCAAAATTGACAAACAGTATTACTCGCCAACCATGAGAGCAGATATTCAGAGATATTGTGCTGAATGTGAAAGTTGTCAGCTTTATGCAGCTTGACTAAAACGTAAAGAGCAACCGTTACAAAGTTTTCCACAAGTAAGACATCCATTATATTGTATTGCTGTCGACATTTTGGAGCCAATTACAACTTCTTATGAAGGTTATAAATATATTTTAGCGATTACGGATCATTATTCTAGATATATGGAAGCCTTACCTCTTATGGACCAAACTGCAAAAACAGTAGCTAAGGCATTAGTCACCCATGTCTTTAATCGACACTCCATTCCAATCCAGCTGTTGACCGACCGCGGGTCTAATTTCACTTCTGAACTTCTACGGGAAGTTTGTAAGATTTTGGGTATCAAAAAACTGTTTACCACAGGCTACCATCCCACCAGAAACGGAATTTTTGAAAGAATGAACAAGAATCTTATTCAAATGATACAGCATTATGTCGAGCAAAGTCAACGGGATTGGCCAACGTGGTCATCTTTTTGCATGTTTGCGTATAACTCAAGTCCACATTCTTCTTTAGGCGAAAGCCCTTTTCTATTGTTTTACAGGAGAGATCCCATTCTCCCTGGTGATATAATCACCACACCAAAGAGACTGTACTATGGTATTGATAAAAATTATGGTTGTGAGGTGGAAGCCCGCATGAGATATGTGTTTGACATCGTGGAAAAATTCAGAGAGGAACAAGACTGGAAGAGGAAAGGATATCATGATAAGCGACACAGGGCTTATTCATTTAAGGTTGATGATCTCGTGTATCTAGCAATCCCTCAAATCAAACCGGGATTGGTGAAGAAATTACACCCCACTTATGAGGGACCATATCAGATCATCGATTAGTATTTTCCAGTGAATTTCTTGATCAAACATGTGAAGACGAATAAAACTAAAGTCGTTCATGCAAACCAGATGAAACCTAAGATAGGAGACCTGCCCCAGGAGCCCCGTCGCCGGGAAAGACGAGTCTGAGCTAAAGAAGCAGCTCCGCCCGAGCAGCAGGCACCGTCGACTTGTTCCAAAGAAGAAGTTTTCCTGCCGCCCCCGCAATGCCCAGAGATGAACTTCGAGGCCTCCACCCGCTCCAGGAGGAAGTAACGAGGCCGGGAGAGCTGTAAATGCATCCCCCCTCCCATCCTTATATGTTGCGTTCGCAAGGAAGCGCCCCCAAGGGGATTACCTTCCGTTCAAGATAAACGCACCAATGAAGTATTGGAGAGAAACTCCCAAGGTGATGACGTCAATGTAGTCTCCGAATTATCTGAGGAAAACGACTCCGTGGAAAGAGAAGAGTGTCCTATACATGAAGACATACGTTCAACGAACATAAGTTTCTGAAGTCTTCGCCCTGATTGAAACTCTTACCACTCCCCCCTCTTTCAATGACAAACAATTGAATTCATCCAACATGTCTTATCAGTGCCTGATGAGCATGTTTGAGAAAGTTCTAGGGTCAATACATAGTTAATATGAAATTTTGGAGGGTAACTATTTACATAAATTAAGGGCATACTTATATATAAGAATATTTTATAACTCCTTTTACACATCTAAAGATTCTCTCTAATATGATTCATTCAACCAAGGTCAAATATTACCAAAGGCTTATTCTCGATTTATTTCATAAGTACAGTCATCAAAAGGAAATAATCCACACTTGAATTTTACTCTAAGTTTTACCCTTTCACTTTTAATTTATTTTTAATAATTTAATATTACATTTAGAGTTAACATTACTAAGATTAATTAATTTAAATAATTATAATTATAAAAGCTATTAAAACAACACCTTAGCATGAAATGTAATATTAAATATTAAACTCATGTGGATTATTTCCTTTGGTTGACTATACATGTATTCTGTGTACTTTGGTTACATTCTCGAAACAATTTTTCGTTTCTCATTAATCATTAAATTAAAAGTCATTTTGCTAGGGAGAGGGACCTTTGGGACCCCCCCTCCCCTTTCTTTATTTAAAAAATATCGTCTATCATACAGTAATTAATTAATTCTTTTGGGACGGCCGAGTGCCATATGGCACTTTTACTCGTTTTTATAACATAGTCAGAAATAAAAAATTTTATCTTTTTATTCATTCAGTCTAAGAAAACGAAAATTACTGTATTCTATACAGGAAACCTTTCTCTATAATAATACAGTATAATTAGCTTAGAGAATGAGATATTGTATTTATTATAATTAATTTAAAATGAACAGGCGTGAATGTTACACACTAAACGTCGATCTTATATACCCATTACATTCTTCTTCATTTTTAAATATATTTTCTCTCTACTTAATAAAAACCTGCTTTTTTATGAAATTTCGTAGCTTCCTTAATTGTTCCATACAAGTTTTTCTGCATAAATATATATAAAAATTTTTTTATCTTACCTTTACTTCATCCTTGTAATTTGAGTGCCTTCTTTGTTTTCAATTTCGCAAAGTTGAAATTTGGCGCCAAATTGCGAGATTGTTATTGTAGTTGGGTATAGGAACTTTTTTTTATTTTAATCCTCAGAGTCTCTTCTTTATTTTAAGTATAATGATAATTCATAAAATGAATTTAGAAAATAGAAATAAAGTAAAATGTAGGCGGATTCACAACAATAAGGTGTGACTGCCGCCATGATGACGTCATTTCAGAATGCATTCCGAAATCCCCCCCTCCTCTACAGGGCCGCTTCAATGCTTAGAAGGTTGGAATGTAATTTTGTTTTTATCCGTTTATTGTTTACTTTATAAAGAATTGTTATAAAGACTTATAATTTGGATGTGGACTAGCAAATACTAGTAAATGGACTAGTATATATGCATTCGGAATGTTTATATTATAGTTAAAAATTTTTGGTTAACGTTTCATTATTTTGCATGAATAATAAAACATCAATTGAACCAAAAAATTGTTTTTTCCTTTATGCACCAAATTGTAATAAATGCTTTTAATTTTAAATTAAAATATATTGTAAAATTTTATTTACAATATCCAAAATGATTGTAAATTTATTTAAAATTCGCACATAAATTCATTTTCAATTAGCTTCATTTGAAAATGTAAACAGTATCCATTTGTTTCTATATGAATTTTCATGTTTATAAACACATGTCATTGAATTTTATAAAAAATAATACAAATTTTATAATAATAAATGAATATTTAATTTTTATTTTAGCATATATGCAATTTACAAGCGCTATTTTTTTGTATAAAATGCACATAAAATCACATTCTCAAGAGCTCTCTGGTGGATCGAGGTGGGGCCTGGATTTTGATTGGTTGTAGTTAGATCTGCGCGATTACATCAAGTAGCATTAAATTACGTCATGGCACCAACTTCAAACCCCTGAAAACTCCACATAGTTATGAAAAAAAATTCATAACATTGATAATAAATAAAATTTCTTAATTATTTTTTAATTCTCATACAGACAATGAAATGCTTCACATTTTAAGCCTAACTTAATAATTGGAAATAATTTTCGTTTTTTTTCTAAAAATTCATTAAAACAAGATTAATTTTTCTTTACTCATATTTGTATTTTTCAGAGTTATTTTTAAAAATAAATTATGCACATAATATAAAATATAATGTTTCATATAGTGACCTAAACATCAATAAAAACTATGCAAAAAAAAATTCGCTATAAATATATATATTTTGGCAAGAAAAAACTTTTGAATAAATTAGCGCAATTTTCCCGTTTTTGATCAAAATTTTCCCGTCCTAAAAGGGTTAAATTCCTCGTCAAAAGGGGATATTCTTCGTTCTCATTGTTTCAATGTTAGTAGAAAATGCTGACAACATTGTATTTTAATTGTCTATTCAGCTTCATAAACCATTTTCTGGTTATTTCAATAAATAAAACCCACAATTCAGTCAATTACCCGATTGGGAGATCTCAAAGAATCCTCCGTACTTATTGGGTACAGATAGCAAAGTTCAATTCTACCATACCTGAATTGATAAATTATCAAGCATTTTCTCATAATACCATTCTCGTCGTAAATAAAAATTTCTTAAAGGAACATATCTATGCAACCTCTTTGCTTATGCCAGGATCAGTTTGAGAATCGAATTTATTACCGTGGAGATACGCTTTGAATGGTATTCTTCGCAATTCCCATTTATAGACGAAATGAGTCAACCAGAATAGAGTTTTAGGAAGTGCCTTCTGCTGTTCCATCGAGTGTGACATGCGTTCATGCTTGATACATGGCTTGTAACCGAGAGTTTTGAGCAAAGATCTATTATAAAAAGGGCCTTATCTTCATTTTTAAATTTTGCAACAACAAAGTAATAAATAGGAATTTCCAGTCATACTTTAAACCCTAAGAAACCTTTGATTCTGATTAAAGCCCTAAGTGGTCCCTCCTTTCTGATATCATTCATTTAAAAATACTTTTTCTTACCTTGAAACCCTAGAGGAACAATCCTTTTAAACATGTATGTCTTTCATTTATTCAATCATGGTCGTTCGATCCCGTTCTACGTGTATTTACAAATAATTTAGTACCTTTCAATCCAACACCCTTTTATGTTCTCATTAAATGAAATACCATTAGTGCCTTTCTTCCGTTTTGGACTTAGATTTTATAGATTAGCTCGGTATAGACCACTAAGGTTGGTCCCACCTAATGAGTAAATTCTTGGGAGGGCAAATCGAAATATTGTAAATTTATGGTCTTGATGTCCCCGTAGGACATTCCTAGTGAGAAGGTTATTTTTATATAACTGTTGATGTAGTTCTCAGTTAAATCACCATGTATATAGGCATCAATGTTATCAAGAATACAGGGTGTTTCAAAATTATGTACAATAAATTTAGTGACATATTCTTCAGGTCAAAAGAAGACGAAAATGTTCTATAGCACTTTGTCTGGAAACAATTTGTTTGCGAGTAATCTAATATCATACAGTAGGGAAGCATGGTAGTTAGCGGACGATATTTTAGCAGTTCCAGCGTTTCGACCCAACACTAGGTTGAGTGGTTTGTTCCATTTAAACCTACTTTAGGGTTGTTCCATTAGTTGTGTACGGTTGTTTCCATTACTGTAGTTTCACTACTGTACATCCACTAGGAATATCAATTTCAGAACGTTTGTGTGCTTTGACATACGCATTATGATTTACGTAAAAAAAAGTCATGTACACGTATTCCAGTGCAGAATACACTGACATGCACCTAATGTATGGTCTTGCAGATGGAAATGCTGTGGAAGCAAGAAGACTCTACCAAGAACGCTTTCCGAATAGACGTTTGCCAAATAACCGAACATTTGTATCTGTCGACAGACATTTGAGGGAGCATGGTTCCTTTGGCCGTCAAACAGGACAAGGGCGGCCTGTAGCACATTCTCCGGATGAGGAGGATATGATAATTGACATCATACATGATGAACCACAGACAAGCACCTGTCGTATTTCTTCCATGGTACACATTCCGCACTCATCTGTTTGACGCATTCTTCACCGTCAGCTTTTGCATCCATACCACCTGCAACTGGTTTAGGCACTGAACCCAACGGACTATCCACACCGACAACGATTTTGCCAATGGATACAACGTCGTCATGGTGCAGACCCTAGTTGACTCAGCCAGATACTTTTCACAGACGAAGCAACCTTCACCTGGACAGGAATCGTAAATTCTCACAACCAGCACCATTGGGCAGATGCTAACCCGCATGTTACAAGAGCTCGAGCGCATCAAGAGTTTCTCTCCATGAACATTTTGTGTGGAATTGTCGGAAATAACTTAATTGGCCCTTATGTGTTGCCGCCACGATTGACTGGGCGAACGTATCTTTTGTTTCTGCAGAATGCATTGCCAGAATTACTGGAGGATGTTCCTCTTTTGCTAAGATCTAACATGTGGTTCATGCATGATGGCGCTCCAGCACATTTCAGCCATGTTGTGCGAGCACACCTTAATGCTGCATACACGAATCGGTGGATAGGTCGAGGTGGACCGGTAGCCTGGCCTGAACGATCACCAGACCTCAATCTCTTGGTCTTTTTTTCTGTGGGGTCGTGTGAAAACGATCGTCTACAGCACAGAAGTTCCTAACATTATTGATCTGCGACAACGAATTGAAAATATATGCCAAAGCGTTCGTAATGCTGGCGACGAACTCTTCCATGACATCAGACGGTCGCTCATGCAATGAGCCGAAGCGTGCGTGCGAGCTGGTGGCGGGCACTTGGAACAATTCCTGTAATTTGGAGCCACGGGTTTAGTTGGCTGTATCGCATAAATAAATCGTTTCCAGACAAAGTGCTATAGAACACTTTCGTCTTCTTTTGACCTGAAGAATATGCCACTAAATTTATTGTACATAATTTTGAAACACCCTGTATAGTGCTTCTTATAAAAAGAAATAGCACCCGAGATTACCCTAAAGCAAATTTCGCCAGTAAAGAATATTCCTTAAGATTATAGTTAAAGGCGGACATTCCCTGATTTCTGATTGAATTCTGATGAATTCTTTATAGAGCGTAGCCCTGTAGCAGCAGAAACACTAAGTCTGTTAAGGCTATACGCCAGTTAGAGTAATCCACATAAATTGTGATTACATGGGCTCCACATTATAAAATTAAGCTCCTCTGTCTAATTCCTTACACAAATAATTTATGCTGTGTGAAATCGGCCTCCCTGTTATTAAATGTATAGAAATATAGTCCCATCCCACGTGCATGGAAAATAATTTAAGGGCAGACTAAAGGTCGTTGTAAGAGATGTGATTTGGAAGTCGCCCCCTCCTCAACCCTTGTTATAGTGAAAAAAAAGAGAACGAGCTACCCTGTTTTCAAGCAACCCCAACCTAGGTATGGAGAGTGGAAATCGTGAGCCACCCCACTCCTAGAGCTCATCAGTTAAGTCTACTGTCTATTCATTCTAATCACCTATATTATAACAATTCCATATTTATTTTCTGAATGGTTAATGTCTGTTCATCTATAAATCATTCTAGTAATGATTCTTTAAAATTCCTGCGAAAAATTTAAAGGAAATATCCAGTCTAATGTTATATAAACATACATTAAAAAAAATATTTCTTCCTTATAGAACTATCTTATGTCGAATGCCTATAATTCTCCTCCTTTCACAGAGCCTGTAAGGAGAAATTTTCAAGTACTACTTACAAGCTACTTATTAAGACGTTTCTTTCAATAACCAAGTTACGAGTAAATTTAAAACCCTCATTTTCTTCTAAAAGCCCTTTCATAATTTCAAAGATTTATTATAACAAAAATATTAATCATTACGATAGTTTCTGACACTGAATCTAGTCTTTAATTCTTCTAGGTGAAGTCATAATGGCTCCGATACTTTTATAAATCCATTCCGAATCCAGGTCTTCTTTCTAAGAAAGGACCCAATAACAAAGAAAATATTATAAATAACAGACCTTCCTTTTATTAATTCCTGACTATCCATTATAAATCTAATACAATGTACAAATAATTACTTACCTCTTATTGATGTTGCAACCAGAGAAAGAAATTCAGTGGAGAAGGTTTGAACCCGGTCTTCCTCCCCCAGAACAGACAGAGAGATGGCAGAAGTTCATCGTTAACCAGGAGTCGGAGCCTCTCACCGCCGAGACGACCGCCCCGATGACTGAGATTGTCCGCTACTCGTTGAATAGAGCAGTGTCCAGTTTGGTAATGGGATGAATGAAACTGTTTGAAGGAGGCCAGATTAATTTTTTTTTAAAATTTTTCGGATTCCAGAAATGAAACATTTATCCGCTAATTACATTATTAAGCCTAATTGTTCAGAAAAATTGGGATTTAATATTTTTATGTCTGATACTGGGCTTAATATTTTATGTTTTAATAAATATATATGTTCAATTTAGTTATAAATTGATGTCTAGATTTCTTGTTAATATGTACACTGATTGTTGCGATTCAAATTTTTATTATTGTTGTCGCAAAATTTACTTTTTATGATCCGCATGTGATGTGGCAAATGCGTTTTTTCCCTTGCAGCTAATTTCCTCGAGCGCAGGAAGTTATGCCGTTTGATTGTTGGCAAATTATAATTTTTTTTGCTTACAGTTTATTCTTCATTCACCTACATGCCTTCTTCTACACGCCTCCTGTGCAGCATGGCCACTGATCAACTTCCCTGCCAGTGGAATATTTATATATTTTGCTATGAAACCTCCTGCTAGCTCATCCTCCTTCTGAAGAAATATTGCTGTTTCTCCATGGCATCCTTATTTTCATGCCTGTTTCAGATTGATTCTTTGACATCTTGCTCAATCATTTTCTAGCTTGATATTGCTGTGAAAGGTTTTCTTGATTAGTGTAATACAGCAAGATGTTCCATTTTACGAATCAGAGTCTGAGTAAGTTTTCTTTTTTTTCTTCAGCAAGAGTGATATGCGAGATGTTGTTTTTATGTCCCACTGAGCAAGTTAATCGCGCCATGCCTTTTTGCGTACAAGGATTATTTTAACCCCTTAATTTCTTCTTTATGTTCCCTTAACTTGATTTTTTTTGTAAATTGATTATTTTTTACCTGCTATTGCTGCCACAAAATACGTATGTGTATTAACTTACAATTAATAAAAATGTCATGTAAACCAAAGCACGTTCCATTTTTTTATTAATCCTCTGCACACTGGCAGCAGAGCGTGGTTTAGTGGTTTTATTGGTTTATATAACATATTATTAAGCATGGCAGAGTCTTATTTTGATGAGGGTCGATCCATCCCCAAACCTACGAGCGCCAACTACCATCAATGGAACTATCGCGTGCTGACGTTTCTGGAGACAAAAGGCCTGGATAAATACGTTAAGGAAATAATTCTTTTGCCAACTTCTGAACCAGATAAGTCGACAGTCCGTTTAGAGTGGGCACGTTTGCGACTTTACCAGTTGAGCATGGTTAGCGACAATGTAGTCGTCATGCTCCAGGATGATAACCCATTCACTCTCTGGGAAGCTATTCATTGTCGCTATGCCATACCGGATTCAGTGATGCAGGCTGAGATTATGTGTCATATCTCAGCTCTGTATTTTAATGAATCAGATGACCCAAATGCCTATTTTGCAAGCGCATTGCGGCTACGTGCAGAGGCGGGGGCAGTGTCATTGCGATTAGACGATAAAATATCAATCGACGATATGGTGGCTGGCTTGTCGTCAACCTATACCGCATTGAGACTTTCAGTGCAAGCCAATCCTACAATGTCTATTGAAACTTTCCAAAGTCAGCTAAGCGTGGTATTCAAAGATGTTAGTTCGAGTAATCACCCTGTCAGTGCGGCTTCCTGTATTAATTCTGCGCCTAATTTAGCCCCCATTTCTATTCCGGAGCTCAGAGGACTTCGGAAGTAACCTGCTTTAACTGTGGAGGCCGAGGACATTTTACATCTGGTTGTCCCATTGAACGTCTATATGCAAGCCCTGGTCCTTCTGTGGCACGCACTCCACCCAGATCACGTTCGCCAAATGTGCATACCCCATGTCCGAAGCGAAGGACTCGAAAACCAAGTGCCAAAGCGCACGAGAAGAAGCCAACAGTTAACTGCGTTGGCCTTCCAAGAAGAGACTGGGTAATTGACACAGGCAGCTCGTTCCATGTGATCAAGGATAAAGAGTTTTTTGAATCCTTGCAAAAATGTCATAAAATGATCCATACTGCAGATCTTACAAAGACAATTTTCGCTGTCGGTACAGGGGTTGCGAGTGTTTTGCTAAACTCGGGATTTGTCTTAACACTATGTCGTGCTTTATGCTGCTTGTGCACGTTTCAACCTTGTATCATTGGGACAATTAACTAAGCAGGGGTACTCTTTGTCTTTTGGCCCTGGTGGTTATTCCCTTATTTCTGATCAGGGCATATCCGTGGCTGCACAGGAGGCTGTTGTGGATTTACCATTCCTTCCAGTACTATCAAACATCCTGCCAGTCTCCCGAACAGTTTCCCCACCATTGTCTATGGTATTAACTTACCAGGATGTTCGTAATGCTCTGGGACATCCATCGCCAAAAAAACTTGCCAATGCAGTCAAACACTGAAGCATTCGTGGACTAGAAAAGGTGCCTCTCATTCCTAATGATCAGCCATGCGTTCCCTGCCTCGAGGCAAAGATGTGCAATGCCCCTCACAAGACTGTCATGTTCCAGCAGTCCACACGTCCCCTACATCTTCTCCATGTAGACACTGCAGGGCCATGCCTGCTACCTCCATCTATGGGAACAAATATCTTCTGATTGCAGTGGATGATCATACTTGTAAGATATTTGTGTGTGCTGTGTCAACCAAAGCATAGGTACCACAGACGCTGACCAACTTAATTAAAAAGTTGCAACGATCTACTGCACATAAACTCGTATATGTACGTTCAGATAATGGCACCGAATTTTTCAATGAAGCACTCAGCGACTTCTGTTCGGTGGAAAGAATAACCCAGCAATTCACCCTGCCTGAGAACCCCCAGTCGAATGGTATTGCTGAGAGAGCAGTCTGCTCTATTTGTGATGGAATGCGTGTCCTACTTGCCTCGTCTAATGTTCCACATCGTTTTTGGGACCTTGCTGCTGCTATGGCAGCGTACAATTTCAACTCCCTGTCCTGAACAGGGCAAACTATATCCCCAGAGGAGCTGTGGTCCGAAAAAAAACCCCACTTTTAGACTTCGAGCACCATTTGGGTACCTAGTCTATTATTTTGTGCCAAGATCGCACCGATCCAAGTTCCAGGCACATGCAAAACGTGGAATTTTAATGGGATATTCGGTGTCATCATCTGGCTATCTCATTTATTCGATTGAGGAGGACAAATTGATAAGATCTCGATCAGTTCGATTTTTTCCAAAAACATTCCCTGAACTGTCAATGTGCCGCGACCCATTATTCACGATTCTGTCTATGCCGCAGCTTCCATATGATCTCCAATCAGAGACTTCTCAGGTTGACGAAGCGAGAAATGTTGAGCGACTGCTGTCTTTATCTGCAGCTTCCGACGTCGAGGGCCCTCCACCACATTTCACCCCTGAAGCGGAAGATCCATCCGTTCCTGCTGTAACGATCGCCTGTTCATCTGGTGGAGGCACCCGTCCAGCTGGACTTGTCACCACCAATGCAACCTGCCCCTGCGCTCCCTCAACAGGAGTTACGCAGATCGCAGAGATTGAAGGACAAGGCAGAAAGGCATCGAGCTGTACTTTGCCATCCCAACCTGACTGACTCCGCATTGAAGGAGGTATCTTTGAAGACTCCTATGTCATATGAACAGTCACTCACTTCCCCTCAACATCACCAATAGGAAGAGGCTATGAAGAGTGAATTAGACTCGCTTCACCTTCATCAAGTCTGGGACTTAGTCCCTAAGCCCCTAAATACGAAGATACTAAAAATGAAATGGATATTCCGCATTAAATACCATCCAGACGGGTCGGTGTCAAGATTTAAAGCCAGGTTGGTCGCCATAGGATCGTCGCAGATGTATGGAACTGAATATGAACTCACGTTTTCCCCTGTTATTCGGATGGAGTCGTTCAGATTACTGTTTGCCACAGCAGCCAATAAGGGCATGTTGTTGCACCAGTACGATGTCAAATGTTCCTATCTGTATGCAATGATAGATCACACGATCTATGTAATACCAGCCAAGGGATTGACACACCGCTCAGACGAAGTATGCCAACTTCTCCTCCGCTTAGAATTTATACCGTCACGAGCGGATGATAGTTTTTTCTTTTATAACGGCAGTGGTTGTTTCATACTCCTTGCTGTATACGTAGATGACATTGTGGCTGCTACGAATGATGTTTCCGTTTTGGAAATGACTAGTGTACGACACGAAGTCGATCTAGTGGATCTCGGACCCATACATCACCTTTTAGGTATGCGTGTGAGCCGGGAAGGCAATGTCATCAAATTATCCCAGGCTTACTACATCCAGCAAGTCCTGCACGACTATCAATTGCAAGACATTAAACCTAGAACCGTTCATCTCAGTCCACACGTGAACCTGGACAAAGTGGCGGACTAACAGCC
Organism: Rhysida immarginata; assembly: GCA_023313115.1. Lineage (NCBI taxonomy): Eukaryota > Metazoa > Arthropoda > Chilopoda > Scolopendromorpha > Scolopendridae > Rhysida > Rhysida immarginata. Next base: position 59,842 of record JAHWFO010111034.1, on the reverse strand, counting down.
AGCTGATCCCACAACTTATCAGTCTCTTCTCGGATCAATTATGTATGTTATGACGTGCACGCGCCCGGATATAGCTTTTGCTGTCACACGATTGTCGTCATATGCCAGGGCCCCAACTCACTTGCATATGATGGTGCTAAAGGGAGTTGCTGCTTACCTAGCTCACACCCGTGACGCATCGCTCACATTTGTTCCATCAACAGGTTCGTTGTGTGCATTTGCCGATGCAAGTTGGCGTGTTACCCCACAGAGCAAGGGTTACTCTGGCATCCTCATAAAATTGGGAGAAAATACTAACTCCTGGTGCTCTAAGAAGCAGCGTCTTGTGGCTTTAAGCGAGCTGTGAAGCAGAAATCATAGCTATATCCGAGTGCATAAAATCATTTCCGTGGTTATGGGATTTAATCACCCAAATAGGACAGGGGGAATATATCTCTTTCCCCACAACTATATACTCCAATTCCACTTCTGCCATCGCGTGTCTGAGTGCATTGGAATGTAAGAGTAGAAGGAGGCACATTCTGAGATAGCATAATTATATCTCGCGCGAAATCAATCTCCAGAATGTGATCCTCACCTACTGCCCATCCTCAGACATGCCTGTAGACGTATTGACAAAACCTTTACCTTCCCCCGCTTTGTATAAAATTTGGGATCAATTGTCGTTAACTAAGCGGGATGATAAACACTACGTATACCATTTTTTTGTGGAATAAATCTATGTATATGTATGGCCATCCCTTCCTTTCGTTTTAACTGCAAAAATGTATTATTTGAAGTCGTTATGCGGGATGAGAGGTGTTATTAATGCTGAATATTTTTTTTGATGCATTCATCAACTTCACGTTTTCTTTTGCTCTTAACCAGAAGAAAGTTTATGGTATACATTTTTCTATTTTGTATTAGTAAATAAGTCATAGTACTTAACTAGTTTTGATAAGGATATATATTTTTTATACTACTGAGGTCAAATGTAAAGTTTTTTTTGTTTGGCATGCCGATAATCTTAAAATTCATATTCATTCGTTTGGGAAAATTGGGATTAATATTTTTATGTTTTAATAAATATATATGTTCAATTTACTTATAAATTGATGTCTAGATTTCTTGTTAATATGTACACTGATTGTTGCAGTTCAAATTTTTTATTATTGTTGTCGCAAATTTACTTTTTATGGTCCGCGCGTGATGTGGCAAATGCGTTCTTTCCCTCGCGGCTAATTTCCTTGACCGCAGGAAGTTATGTCGTTTAATTGTTGGCAAATTATAATTTTTTTTTGCTTACAGTTTATTCTTCATTCACCTCTTGCTCCTCTTCCACCCTACACGCCTCCTGTGCAGCATGGCTGCTGATCAACCTCTCTGCCAGTGGAATATTTGTATATTTTGCTATGAATCCTTCTGCTAGCTCAATCCTCCTTCTGAAGACATATTGCTGTTTCTCCATGGCATCCTTATTTTCATACCTGGTTCAGATTGATTCTTTGACATCTTCCTCAATCATTTTCTAGCTCGATATTGCTATGAAAGGTTTTCTTGATTAGTGTAATACAGCAAGATGTTCCATTTTACGAATCAGAGTCTGAGTAAGTTTTCTTTTTTTTTCTTCAGCAGGAGTGATAAGCGAGAAGTTTTTTTATGTCCCACTGAGCAAGTTAATCGCGCCATGCCTTTTTGCGTACAAGGATTATTTTTACCCCTTAATTTCTTCTTTATGTTCCCTTAACTTGATTTTTTTTGAAAATTGATTATATTTTTACCTGCCATTGCTGCCATAAATATGTATGTCCATTAACTTACAATTAATAAAAATGTCATGTAAACAAAACCACGTTCCATTTTTTTTGTTAATCCTCTGAACACTAATTCCAAATATTCTTTGTCTTACCTGATTTTCCACGGTCATTGTATCCGCACATGGTATCCATTTTCTTTGTTCACATTTCTTTTAAATCACTGCCATTATGTGTCAATCACAAGCGTAATTATCCTTACACGGAATAATTATTATCCTATCCAGGAACACCGAGTTGGTTTTTCATTAAAAAATTCGTTTATAGTTGTGCTGAAAACATAGGCATAAATTGTCCACGTATCCGTCTGTTGCTATTCAAATAACTAGAAGTTTTCAAATCATTTCTTAGAATATCAATGACCTAGATACTGCAGGAGGAATAATTACTTCCTCACCCCTATTTCTTATCAGTCGGACCAACTTGGTCTCCTTCTTAACTTAATCCCCTTTGAGAAAACACGTTTACTTCCTTGTTGGGGAGATAACATTTGAATAACTAAATGAGACAAGTGAATAAATAAATAATTTCCAAATAATTTCTAAATAAATAACCAATTTTAATACATCATTTTAGATTAACTCATATATTGTCTTTCGGTAAACCTATAAAGTAACATCCCCAAGATGGCCGTGTCCGCGATTAACAGGAATAAATTAGAAGTTTATGAAATAATATAGTTCACAAATTTGTTCATTTATTTCTTATAGTAATTTATGAAGTATATATTTCAAGAAATACTGTTTATAAACAAAAAACAAAAATTATATTGTCTGTATTAGCTGTTTTTATTAAAGCATTACCGTTTTTTTGATTCCATTAAAAAAAAGATTGGTTTTAAGCTTAAGATATTCAAATCGGCAATAATGCAGTGATGAAAAATGTGAACGAACTATTTCTGAGTCTGAACAAACAATTTTATAAGAAATATATATAAAATAAACAAAGTTATTTAAAATTATATAGATGCTTTCCCAACCTCTGCCATCTTGGGAACGTTACTTTATAGGTTTACCTGTCTTTCTTTACATCTTTTGATATAAAAGTTGTATAAGTAAATAATAGAAATAATAATATCTCATTTTTCTTTTTCTTAGAAATGTAGACGTTGTTTTCTGATCACTAACGATGACGGATATGACAACAATCTATTAAAATTTGGCGAAAAAAATTGTGAAATGAAAATTTCATTTTCGAACCGAGTGATGTAGATTCAATATTGATATGAGGTCATATGGAGAGATAGTGTTCTCGAATATGGTTCCTGGACCCCCCTCTCTCTCATGGCTTCCTTGTGACGTTGTATTTTAATTGTATGTTTGAATGTCCCGCTTCTCGTTTTGTTGAAGTAATTAAATGCATTAAATAATGATGCCGTATATCAATTAAACTAGCGTTTGCATAGTATTTAAACGCCTATGGTTATTAGTAGATGTGCCTGGGAACACGAAAATGTTTCCAAAAATTTAAAGAAACAGCTCTCTTTGAGAATTTTCTATTTTATATAAAAATTTGGTGAACGAGGTGACAGCACTTAGTAATAAGGTTCTTATTACCTTTCTTACAGTTGCTGGAGTTATAGAAGACACTCTCATAATTCTTGCCAACTAAATTCTTTCATTTTGTCATGGCCAAATTCTTTTTTCTGTGCAGGTTTCTAATATTTTCTTCTTGTATGAGTGATCCTACCTCTGACAAAGGCATAGTTTTCACCTGGGAAGGAGAGTTTACTTTATCTGCGACTCAGTGGACCATCGTAATGGACGTTGAGTTGGGACAACTTTTTTCTGATTCCGAGGAGGTTGTACGAATAATTAAGCGAGCAAAGGAGATGAAAATCTCAGCCCAATTCCCTCCAAACGTTCTCCTCCAACTACAGCGTGTGGAGAGCGATGTCAACGCCATCCATCAAGATGTGCAAGCTTTCACTTATCTATTACCTTCATTTCGAACGAGGTCTCATCGATCTGGGCGGAGATCTTTTCAGAGCCCTTTTCGGTGTTGCCACTACAAGTGATCTTTCGTCTTTAAATAACCATATCAATCAGTTAGCTACAGTCAACAAAGAAGTTATTCATCTAATAAATCATCAAGCATTCATTTTAAATCATACGATACAAGAAATTCTATTTTCCAGAAAAGTTGAAGCTATTTTGACTCGAGAGATAGATCAAATAAGAAATTGGACGTCTATGCAAACTGTAGCATCCGCTACTTTATGATATATGGAGATGCTTCTCATGGAATTGAGATACAATGTTTTGAATTTGCAAGCTGCCATAAATATGTTGAGTCAAGGACGGATCACTTCATATTTTCTACCGGAGCGTAAACTTCTAAATCTTCTTAAACTCATTGATGAACAGTTACCAGATAACATAGAATTTCTTGTTTCTCTTACCTGGGAAACCTTATATCAATTTTATCGTTCAGCTTCTGTTATTGTTGTTGCGATGGCGAAAGCATTAAGACTCTTTATTCAACTGCCGCTTGTAGTATCTCAAGGATCTTTTGATCTTTATAAAATTCTTAGTGTACCTGTAAAATTACCAAAGTTAGATATATTTGTTTCTTTTCAACCATCACACCCGTATTTAGCTGTATCTAGAAATCGACAATCGTATCTACCTCTGTCTGAACAGGAGTGGATGTCCTGTCAGATGGAAACGTCTCACCATGTTTGTTCACCCCGTTCAGCCATTTATACTGTTCCCTAACAACATTGTTTGTATGCACTTTTTATGGGAGATGAAGAAATGGTTAACCAGCTGTGTGAGAAGAGAGTGGTGAAACATCCCACACCAGTATTTTTCCGCAGTGACTATTTGGGTCATTGGGTATATTGTGTCCCCAGCCGCACTACTCTAACTATTAGATTCCCTGCTTTATTAAAAACAAGTCCAGGAGTAACCAACTTAGTAAAACTTGAAGGAACCGGAGTGTTTCAATTAAATCGTGCATGTGCAGGTCTAGGTAAGGGTTTTCTCTTACCTCTATTTGTTAAAGGTCGAATTGAAATAAGTCCTTTTAGGAAAGATTCTTTGATCATACCTGACATTTCACATATTGTTAATGCGTCGGATTTAGATTTTCTTGATAAAAATCCATCAGTGTTGGAAATGATTACCCAACAAGAAGATAAATCATCTTTAGAGACTGACGGGATGTCCCTTCAGCTTCTCCAGCAGAAAGCTCGAGAGTTGGAGGACACCCTTGATTCAAATATAATTACGGAATCTTTTTTCTCTACCTGGACGACCGTTGGTATCGTCGTATCTTTAAAGGACAAGTACCACTAAAATTCACATAGTCTTTTTTATTTAAATTTTGTTAGTTCATGACATTTATAGTACACTTTCATTAATAATTTTATATAAATATCTGCGATGAAAACGGCAAAATACGACAGTGAGCGATAAACGGCGTCCGCCATGATTTTGTTAGCAAGCTGGCGATGTGACGCCATCGGCCTGCTCCACAATTCAGTAGGAGACGTTAGAGAGCTCATCTAATTGCTTGTAATCATCGACATCGTGATTTTTTTAAGTAAACATACAAGAAAGAGTTTCCAAATATTACCTTGGCCATTTTAATTTATATAATGACCTCTATGTAAAGGAATGTTTATTGAAATGTGTATAGCTTAGGTTAGTAAAGTCGCGACTAAATGATTATAAAAACGGAGACGTTATATGAATGACAATGAATGAATTTGGAAACTCTTCTTTCTAAATTAGCACAGCTATGCTCACGATTAACATGACATCGATTTGACCATGTCTTATAAACTTCGTTCGGTATTCGTGTGTAACAATTATGCTTCACCCTTTTCTGCTCAAGAAATAAGAAAAACCAATGGATAGATTTTTTTCGGACAGATAAATGGAATCCCGGCAAAAGCAACAGCGTCTGTTCTGTGTGAATATGAGGTCGATCTAATTATTTACCAAAGAAAAAACAGGAAAAGAAACTATTCAAAACCATCAGTTTATCAGACATGTGTAATCGTCCAAGCATAAAAAAAACAAAAAAAAAGCAAACCTTGTATCTATACAGGGTGTTTCAAAATTATGTACAATAAATTTAGTGACATAGATTTAGTGACATAAATTTAGTGTTCTAATTTTCAAATGTTGTTGTAGAGATAAGATTCAATGTCTGCTTTCTCGAATTAAATGCACCCACCCAGGTGATGACACTAATCCTGAAGGAGATCTGGAATTAGAAAATTTAGGCGGAACTCCACATCCTATTGTCGAGGAGACCCCTATGAGTCTTAGAGAACGAATTCCGATAGCTTTTTCTTCTGAAGAAATATAACCTAGTGAAGTTACTTTCGCCCCACTGTCTACCAGGGATGACGACACGTGTTCTGATTTTTCTTAGCTTTTAATACGTTTACTTTACAATTATAACTTTACACGTCATTCCATTTATTCATTATTCTTTCTTGTGGTCTTTTATAACAAACATTTATAAGGGTTCATATATAATTTAACACTACATTATGGGAAAACAACGTATATTCCATTTATTCTCTATTCTTTACTATTCTTTAAATAAAAATTTATTGGCCGAGACAATTGGAATGAGTTGGCTTTCAGGAAACAACACCCTGAAGTCAGGAGAAGCCTCTGAAGTCGCCCGACACCAGACACCTGCTAATGTATGAGGACTCCAACCCCCTCAACGCAGACGATGCCAGTGAAGGACGCTTCGAGAGCACTTTCGCATTCCAAATACGTAAACGGAGATCCAGAGCGAAAGAGAAGATGCAAGTGGAAGCACTCCACATAAGAATTTTTATCTCCGCATTTTAGAAGCAAGATTGTGCTACAACTGTCAAGTACTTTACAGTATTTCTTTAAAGTGATATTTTACTTTGTGTTTTCTTAACATGTTATTGAATTGCCAGATTTAGTGAATTTCAGTGATCACTTGTGCTGTGTTTGAACTTTCAATAAGTTGAACATTCAGGTAAAATAAACTTCCATTAATTACTGGACAGTGAACTGTGATGATTAAGAACTATATAAAGTATGTTAAGAACTTTTGAACTGTGTGAAAAAGTAAAATTCAAATATTATGCACAAATCTTTGAAAAAGGCCCATAAAACATGATTATACATTTTAAGTAATCTTAAGTAGAAAATTAAGTTATATATTTTGGGTACCCTTCACTTATATACTTTACTATTGTGATTTGTTTATCTAATACTTAAATATTAACTTTTACTAACCAAATGATTAACTAAACCATTTCTTTTATGCCAAAATGATCATGGGTAACAATTATATTCTACTTGTATTAAATGATTTTCTCATTGAGTTTTTACCAGTTGCCACTTGAAAGGTAGGCTTGCTGGTGTCGCCTTAATCTGTCCCGCTTCATCAGTGGAAGATGCTGCAGAGATGCAAGACCCACCCCCAGAGGATTTCAGGTAACAGTACTGCCTCGGGGCAAGGCTTTACTTGTGTGGGGAGGTATATTGTAGGATTTTAAGAATGGTTAATTAGCCAGTTTTAGAAATTAGAATTTATTTACATTAATTATGCAAATTAAATAATTTATTCGCGTTATGACTGTTTAGAACGAATTTAGAGACGGTAAAGAATTAATTAATAAATATTATTTTGAATATTTTTTTCTCTGTTCGATTTAAGAAGCCTTTATTCTGTTTCAGAATTGCTGTCAACAGCAAGGGGAGCATTAAGGATTAATTTACACCTTACAGAGTAGGCCTGGTTTGAATTTGGTTCAAGGACCCAAGAGTATTAGCAGAGTTAGAAAAGTTGTTTGGATCGAATTCGAGATGGGATGTAGGAGGGTAAAAAAGAATTTAAGAACAAACAAAGAGGAACCTTGACCTGTGAAGATAGCGAGCTGTGACTAATTGTCACGTGAGTGATGAATTTCGAACAATTTGAAAACGGTTGATAAAAATGTTACCAGGTTTCTTGATTGGTAGAAGAATCACCTTTTGGTGGTTGTCCGGTGTGTTCGAACGTTTGAATGGTTAATGAAACCGGATTTGTCTTATCAGTAGTTCCAGAGGAAGGAGTTTTCAGTAGAATGTTTGACCGTTAAGAGAGCCGGGTGTGCGGCTTTGCTACTCATTAATTTTTATATTTTAATTCGGCCTCTGTCTGATAATCTATTGATTTCAGATGGGAAATTCCAAATTATTAGCTTAGCTTCAGTTTAAGTTCTAGTTTTTCTTATTAATTTCCACACCAAGTTAAAACTTGTGTTAGCTCGATGTCGAGGTATTTTAAGCGTATCTGCCTAGCTGAGAACCAGCTCCATCAATTTCCATAATTCAAGATAACCAGTATTAGTTTGAGAGAAAGAAACCAGCCCCGAATGGTACATAATTTCATCATGGAAGAAGTAGCCTAGCAGAGAAATCTACCAGCCACTTCGGAAGAGCAGTCCTACCCTCCTCCTGACGTATTGACGGAGCCAGAGAGTGAGAACGCCATCCAAGTGCGTACAGATTGAGAAGATACGGTATAGCCCATTTCCAATTTCATGTCTCAGTGGCCATACTATTCATTCTTTTCTTTATCACAATTTCTATTTGCTTAAAAAATGGGAATCGAACATTTCACTCATAAATTTTATTGGGAAAGACCAATACACATAAAGCAAAGTCTAAGATTCAGTTCTTACAAAGATTTAATTCTATAAATTCTTTAAGCTCAAATTGATAAAGCCGGGAATAAAAGGCGAAACTAGTTGGAATCTCTGTCGTCCCTATGTTATACTGTAAAGTTACTACCAATTTCGTTGATAGAAACAGTATTATGAACCCCTATCTCACCAAATTGAACCAATTTAGAGAAATTCCTGGTATATCAGCTAGAATTCCTGTTTTTCATATTTTTCGTAGAATGGATAGTCCCTTTGCTCTGTGTTGTATTGATTGAGACATTATTTAACCTATTGGGAGTTAGAATTTTTATTTTTTTGAGATTGTTCTCTTTACCTACAAGTGTAATTATCCCAGGCAACGCTGGGTATCTCTGCTAGTAGTAATAATAATAATAATTACTTACTTACTTACTTTTCAAACCCGCTTATCCGTTAGGGTCGCGGGGGCAGCAGCCCTATGGAGGATCTCCAGCGATCGCGATCTTCCGCCATCAGGCGCATGTCCTCCCTGGTAATATCCAAGCGACTCGAACCCAGATTCTCCAGGTAGTCTAGCCACCTGGTTCTAGGCCGACCCCTTGGTCTCTTACCCACCGGCTTGGAAAATAACAACTGCCTAGGAAGACTAGTTTGCGGCATCCGAATCACGTGGCCATACCAGCGCAACTGAGACCTCTCAATGCGGAGAAGTAGCGGCTCAACACCTAAAGATTCCCTTATTGTATTGCTGTACACTCTATCTAGTAGGGTAACACCTGCAACACCTCTCAGAAATCTCATTTCGGCCGCTTGTACCCGCGATCGCACTCTTTCGGTCATTACCCAAGCCTCATGACCATAGGTGAGAATGGGGACAAAGATGGATTTGAAGACGGAGAGCTTAGCTTTGTTACTCAGCTCGCGTTTCGTTACCACGGATCGCCACAGTTCACGTCTGACACAGCTTGCTGCACCGATCCGAGCATCCAATTCTTTCTCCTGCCGTCCATCACTCGTGAATGCAATCCCGAGATACTTGAATTTCTCCACCTGTCTCAATGAGGCTCCACTAACATGGAGAGCGCACTGAGCAGGCTGTCTTGAAAGGACCAGAACCTCGGTTTTAGCCACACTGATCTTCATCCCAGCTTCTTCACATTTGGCTGCAAGCCGGTCTAGTGCATGCTGAAGGTTCGTGCGAGAAGACCCAAGGAGGACAAGGTCGTCAGCAAAGAGCAACCTCTCCACCAGGCAGTCGCCCACACAAACACGCTCATCGCCTCGGCTGCCCCTGTCTATCCAGTCCATAAAGATAATGAACAAGATGGGCGACAGTACGCACCCTTGGCGGAGTCCAACACCCACGGTGAACGGTCTTGACTTAATGCCATTTATCCGGACACACATCTCAGAGCTTTCGTACAGAGACATGATAGCAACCAGTAATTGCCCATCCACTCCATACTCTTGCAACACTTGCCAGAGCTTCTCCCGAGGAACTCTGTCATATGCTTTTTCGAGGTCCACAAAGCAAGCGTAGACCTCTTTTGCATACTCCCAGGATTTCTCAAAGATTTGCCTTAGAGCAAAGATGTGATCCGTCGTGCTTCGGCCACGTCGGAAACCACACTGCTCCCCTGACAGTTTGGAGTCGACTATTTCCCGACTTCTCTTCTCCAGACAGTTAGCGTACACTTTCCCAGGAATGCTGAGCAAAGAGATGCCTCGATAGTTGTTGCAATCTCTCTGGTCTCCCTTTTTGAAGATAGGGATCACAATTCCTGTCTGCCATTGCTTAGGGGCCTGTCCAGATATCCAAGCAACCTGACACACTCGAGTCAGCCACAGGATACCATCCTGATTTAAGGCCTTTAAATAATAATAATAATAATAATAATAATAATAATAAAGAGGGTGAGGGGGTGCAAAGCCCGGAATTAAGAAAAGAAACGTGGTTCGGAATAATTTGGTTAAGATCAAATTTTATTGGATACAGTAATGAGCTATATTAAGAATTTAATTATACATTATGGCATAAAACGTGATTTTCATTATAGAGATCACAAATAATATAGTCCTCATCAAAGAACTGTAAAAATAGTAGCGCTTGGAAAACGCGATGATAAATAAATGATGGAATACAAAGAAGAATAGATTCTTAAGGTACAGAAGTTATGTGTGTGCAAACGGATATGATATATACGAATGCACACAAGCAAATTATTCAAAAAAAGCGAAATTTAGAATTACAAAAGTCCGAAAATTAAGAATGCGAAGTGATTAAAAATAAATGAAACCTGATGAGCAGAAATGGCGTCCATTGGCGTGATTAACTTTAATAAACAATACCTCGTAAAATAGGCCTGGTTACACGGTCAACAAATTGCGTTCACAAGTAAAAGAATAGTTCTATCAAACTTAATCAAAAACGCATTTAAAAAACTGAGAGAGATTCTATGCAGGTCTACGAATATACATATCACATAGATATGTTATGAAGTAGGCATTATTGGTTTACTATGGAAGATTGTGTGGCAGATGGAATGGAAGAAAAAAAAATCGGGTGCCAGTACTGCAAAGAGGAGGAGGGGATAGCTTGGGAGATAGGTGTGTTGATGCGGAAAAGGCTGAAGGAAGTCTGCAGAAGAAAAAATGAAAAAAAATAAGAAAAATGAACAACAATAAGGCGACATAACTCCTCATGATCGAGGAAATTAGTCGCGAGGGAAAGTATGTATCAGACTGTAATTGTGGCAAAAAATAAACAATAGCATTGTTTACAAAAAGACTAAATAAATTACAAATGCAACAATTATACCCCATTCGCACTACAGCTGGGCTAGATCGAGTTGAGCTAGCTTATTCGGGCTAGCCGATGAGGCCAAACCGTTCGCACTACATTCTAGCCTGATCGAGTTTTATCAGATTTGGTACCACTAAAACCTGAGCTTGTTAATAGGTCACTGTCACTGCTATCAGTGCCACTATTTGCATCATCGTTCTTCATGTTTTATGTTGCCGTGTCTCGCTCATGCCTTTTTTTGTGTGTGAAATAACTGAAACAATGATATTTTGAAGAATGTTTGTTCGTTATTGCCTTTTCCCTCAGCCAATATGTCTAGAACCTAACACCTAATTTCACGGAAACCCCTGCACCATTTAAATCAATTTTAAAAAAAATTCCAAAACATTTTTCTACCATTAAAAAAAAAAAGTGCTCCAAAACCAGGTGCTTATTAAATTTGAAATGGGTCATTAAAATGAAAGGAGAATATAAATATTGAATGATAGAAAAGCATTTATTTCCTATAAAATCAATCATAAAATGCAAATTCAAAAACTTTTAATGAAATATCAATTTCTTTAAAGGCATATATAATTCTAAAATCATATAAAAGATCATTAAGATGTTAACAAACATCAGCATAATAATTAAAAAAAAGAACAAGACATATTGAATGGCTACGATGTGGATGTGATATAAAAGAACCAATGATGTATATTAGACCAAAGACGTTCTTTATATTAAAAAACCAAAGACGTTCTTTAATATATGTCATTGAAAAGAACATACATCAAATTTTCAAAATTTAATTTTGGTTTTTTTGAAGATTAGGTTGGTTGGTTGGTGTATTAGAATTTTTGGCATCGATTACTAAGGTCATTTTGCGCCTTTTACACAAGTTATATCTGTACGCAGCCCTGGACAAACACAAACATCCATTCCCATGGCAGGATTCGAACCCACGACCAGGCGGACTCGAGAACTAGAAAGCCCTCTCGGCTACCTGGCTGGCCTTTGAAGATTAGCAATGAGCGGTTCCTGTCTGGTGCCCATTTAAAAATTTGCGCGGTGATCGGCCACTAGTTTTGACTCAACCTCTGTAGTTGATGCCCAAAATTAATAGTGAGCTATGTAATGCATTCAATAGTGGGTTTATCAATTATTTATTTAAAATTTTATAGAATACATTAATTTCGGCAGTCTTATGTCAATAATTCTGGCTGCATTGAAACTGAAAATGAAACTAAAATTTCTAAAGGATGGGTCTACGCTACGGATACTACATGTAGCGGATAATATACTGCCAATGCACGTTTCGGTGTTAATAGTAACAAAATTATTTTTTTCTGTTTTACTATTTTGCAAGCCTTGAAAATGGTATAACAATGAAATTTGCGTCGGCAATAAAGTTAATAGTATCCGTATCATATTATACCCATCCTTTATTTCATATTCACAGCGATCCTAGACCATGGAAATCATGAATAAAAATTTTTAGCTCATGATAGGGCGGTGCTGCAAGCGATTTTAGTCCGATTGTATTCACTTTTTTCCCATAAATATTATGGGCGCGGCCATGTTGGCTGGCCCCGCCCATCCGCCATTGCTGCAATGTGCGTTTGTGTGCAAGTCAACTAAACCACAGGTTATTTCTTCGTTATTGCACCTTTACTGTAATTGAAGTGATTTACCAATGGCTTTCATTGAACTTGGAGGTAAGTTGTGTCTGTCTTAACTACTAAATTAGTACATTATTAAACCACTATTATTAGAACATGGATTTTTAATTTATTAACTCGTCCCTTAAATTTTTAAAAATTAATAGACTAGTCTTTAATTTAGAATAGTAATCATCCATTCATTTGTGGAAAAGTTCATTAACCATAGATGGTTGTAGTATGTAAAGAGTACAAATAGAACAAACATGTTTTTTTAGTATAACTTTAAAAAAAGCAAAAATATGGTTTCTGAAATAGGTGATAAAATTCCACATCCAAATAGCATCAACGTTGGATGGGTGGAAGATGTGAAAACCCCCCCAACAAAACTTACACCACACACCTAAAAGTTTAAAATTTTTAAAAATAGTTGATCTACTTATTTATTTCGAATAATCCATAGTATTGGTTTGGTTCCATTTGGTGAATAATTTCAATCGATTCCCAGGGTAAGATTTAATATTCAGCCCTAGATTCAATCAATTAAAAAAAAACAAACCAACTACCACTGCATTTATTCCTGGTGTGTAGTTTTTTTCTCTGTAGACGCGGCAATCCAACGTCTTTTCTCTTCATCGTTTTTGGGGAAACGGTGAAGAGCAAACGGCTGCAAACATGGGTAATTGTCGTGCAATTTACCTTCATGAATGTCAATCTTCTTCCTTCCACATCTTCAACTTTCTCCAGTTGTTTTTGCATCCCACCACTGCACAACATGTTCCACTAGACCTCGAAGCCATATTTAATAGTATTAAACATCTAGTTTAGAAACAAACGTTAACAGAACGTGTAACAACGATTTTTTCTCTTACACACAAGCCAAACAAACGCACATTTCACATTGCAGTAATGGCGAAAACCTGCAGCTCCCTCGCGGGACAGTTGGCGCGACTATTATAAGAAACTAGTGAATATAGAGCGCTATTTTTCAAAGGAGTTCCCGCCCTATCGGAGCTAGAAACTTTAGCTTCATTTTTAAGTGGAGTTGGATGACCATCTTCTATCTAAAGACCATGGACATGCTCGTGTTCCCAGTTCCAGAATGCATAGCGGCCAAGCTAGCTTGACATCTCGATCGAGTTTAAACTACTAGCCCCAGTCAATCCAGTTTGAGGAGTTTCAATCTAGCTTAAGTTGGGCTAGATGCATTCGCACCGCACATTTCAAACCCGATTGAGAAGTTAAGCTATATAAATAATCCCGCCAGCAGGAAAGATAGTCCCAGCCTGCTAACTGGGTACTGCTCCAGCCAGCCCAAAGGGCATGTAGATAACGTAATGTTTCATGTCCGCAATGGCGCAATTGGCTGGCGCATCTGCACGGTGAGCAGAAGGTTCCTGGTTCGATCCCAGGCTGGGGAATTTTCTTTCCTATTTTTCATCAATAAAATAGATAATGTGCAGTGCGATTGTCTAGGTATAACTAAAACCTGAGCTTGTTACTAAGTAACTACTGAAATTTAATAATTTTACTTCATACTCTTTAACATAGTGCCATCCTACTAATGCTAATTCGATAGTGCATTAATTTAATGTAATCTAATTTATTGTATTCATTGAATAATTTATTAAAGTCTTGTCTATATTCAGAATTCAAATTTTTAATTTTTCGTTGAACGTGTCCCATGTTCGATAAAGCCGGTAATCATTCATCGCTGCCGCTATCCTCTCGTAGACCAACTTGTTTCTTCTTCTTCTTCTTAAGTTGTCTATATTTTTCTGCCACGAACGATTTTGGATGGACGTTTGGCATCGTCACTCCACGTTTAATTTCACTCCCCACACGCTATTTGAAACTGTTTGAACCATCGTCTTGCATGCTTTTCTCGTATTTTAGTTCCAGAATGCAACACAGCCAAGCTAGCTCGACGTCTCGATCCAGTTCTTGGAGTTTCAATCTAGCTTAAGTTGAGCTAGATGCGTTCGCATTGCACATTTCAAACCCGATTGAGAAGTGGAGCTAGACTGAAATATGTAGTGCGAATGGGGTATTACAGTCTGTAAATATTGAAACTCCACAAGATAATAATTATTTACAAAAATACATTGTATCTTCTAAAATTATTGCAATCATTGTGTAAAAAAAGAAAGAATAAAGGAGCAACGGGTTACAATAATTAATGAAATCATCGAATTTCCCGAACAACAATAATAGTAATAATTTTATTTAATTTATTCAGATCAAAATGTACAAGCAAATACAAACTGCCCTTACAGGTGATAAAACCCAAGCGGGGGAAGAAATCAAAAGAAAAAGATTATATTTCTGAACAAATAAATCAAAATCAGATATTTAAAATCTTAAAAATAGAATTGGTTGGGTCATTAAAAATGTCTACATCTTTATGAGAAAGGATTCTATTATACCAGAATGTGACCAGATTTTTTACGACGCTAATCCGAAACAAATCCGAGACACCTAATTTTTGACAATTAAATCTACCAGTATCCAATTAATATATATTTATCCTTTTTATTAAAAAAAGGACGCTTAATTATTGCAGGGCAGTACACTGAAATCGGGGCTGTCCCGCAAAATCCGGGACATCTGGTCACCCTATACAAAGTAACAAGTTTATAAGAAAGAGTAATCTCACCAATATTTGTCCTCGTACTAGGAATTATTAAAGTATGATACTTATGACGACTTTTTCTAGGAACTGACAGCCTGATAGATGACAGAACCTCGGGCATCCAAATAGCCCCAGAAAGAATCCTCTTAAGGACATTAAGAAAAACATTACCAATGATATTGGAAAGAGTAAACACATTTTTAAAATTCCATATTGAGATCATGCTTGTTATATTTTTTTGAGAGAAAATTAAAAAATGCAAGAAATTTCTTTTGTAGGAGTCAAAAGTTTTGAGTTTGATGAAAAAGCAAAATTAACAAGCCATTTGGAACTACAATAGAAATAAATAACTTTATGATAGTTAATGGATTTTTAAAAAATGCGGTAAGCCTTTTCAAGAGGCCAATTCTACGGGAGACATCTCTTACGATGTTATCAATATGCAGGGTAAAAGATAAGTTATAATTAAATAAAATGCCTAAATCTTTAACTTCGTTTTTCCCCAATGATATCATAATCAATCTTGTAGTCAATAGTCAAAAATAAAATTTGTTACTTTCCTGGAGAAGGAAACTACGTGTTATTTGCTCGAGTTAAGAATTAATCCGTTCGATTTAGACCAGGAGAGAATTGAGTCCAACATTTCTTGCATTTTAATACACTCTTGCCAACTGTCAATGCATGAAAAATTTTTAAGAACGTCCGTATACTTTAGAATATCATTAGTTGGTAAAGAAGCTATTAGGTCTGCAGAGTAGATATTGAAAAGCAGCGGTCCCTGGGGAGAACTCTGAGTAACAACACTATTGATTTCACCAAATTTCCAGAAATTATTTACAGGATAAAGCATAAAATGTCTATCAATTAAAAAGGAGCGCATCCAGGATAGCATATTTACCGGGCTTTGCAAAAGTTCTGTTACACTCTTTACATCCCCCCAAAAATGGACTGCTCATGATTTGGATAATTCCATTTCCACAAGAGGATCAAATAATATATTGGAAATTACGTGTTAACCTCTGAGTGATCCTAATGTCCACGACAAAAGCGATGGAAATGAAATGAGTAGAGATCGCTGCTCTCCTGCGCGCAGGCCACATGAAGTCCGAGATTGCCAAGCTCCTCAAAGTCAGCCGGATGACCATCCACAGAGTTGCGGACAGGCTCAAGAATGGGAGAGATTTTAAAGATCAACCTCGTTCAGGTAGACCTCAAGTCGTCAACCGTTTGGCTGTGAGAAAAGCATTCGAACAAGACCCGGCGCTCAAAATGACTGCGCTCGCAAAGAAAAAGAAAATTTCGGTATCCACAGTGTCCAGAGTAGTCAGAGAAGAAGGTGGAAAGAGCGTGAGGCCTCTGCAGACGGATCGGATACGGGAACAACGTCTGGAGCGTTGTCGCCGTCTTCTCAACGACTTGAAGAGTCATGGCGAGCGAATTGTCATTTTCTCTGACGAAAAGACCTTCATGGTCGATCCTGTCGTCAACAAGCAAAACGACTGCGTGGTAAGCTTCGGCCAGGACATCTGTAAGGTCCGCTACGTGTCTACAACCAAGCAACCGGCCTCTGTGATGATGCTCGGAATCGTAGCGTCGAATGGCGAGAAAATGCCACTTGTGTAGTTCCAAAGTGGATACCGGCTAACGGCGGCTGATTACAAGGACATCCTGGCCACAAAAGTCCTTCCCTGGGTGAAGAAATGCGGACTACATCTTTCAACAGGACGGTGCCCCTGCCCACACGGCCAACACTGTGCAAAACTGGTTGGGGTCCAACATGACCTTCTGGTCGAAAGGCTTTTGGCCTCCACAGTCGCCAGACCTCAATCCACTTGACTGCAGCGTGTGGGCGCATGTCGAGGGGAAGGCCTGCAAGGTCCGTCACAGCAACGTCGACGAGCTGAAAACATCTGTCAACCGTGTGTGGACCAGAATGAGGAAGGACTACATTCGCAAAGTTTGCAAGGCTTTTCGGCCTCGTCTGGAGCGGGTTCTTGATGCAGATGGTGGCTACATTGATTAAATGACTAATTACAATGATATTCTACATGATGGCACAATAAAAACATGTCTAACTGCATCGTGAACATCGTCGTGTCCAGTTATTTGAGGGTCGTCACGAGTGTAACAGAACTTTTGCTAAGCCCGGTAATTGGAAGGCCATAATCTCTAGTTTCTGGAGAAGGTCAATTTGAGCCTTATCAGAGGCTTTACAATAATCCAAGTAAATTACATGCACTTGATGACGAGAGGTAAGAAGTAAAGAGTGTCAATAGCTTTCGAGAGGTAAGAAGTTAACACAGCAAGATTAGTTTCGGTCGATCTGGCCTTGCGGAAGACGTGCTGAATATCAGGAAGATAAGGATCTACAAATCTTGAAAGATGAGTAGCAACGAAGGTTTCGAGAATCTTTGCAGGAAAAGAGATAAGTGCAATAGGTCTATAATCTCTCGGTGTGGTTGGTTTCACAATTTTAGTGATAGGAAGAATGAAAATAGTCTTCCAATCGGTAGGATAAGTACCTTGCGACAGAGAGAGGTTTAAAAGGTCAAATTGTGACATGTGATGTCAGTGGTTTTAATTTTATTATTTTTCTTTGTTGTTGCCATTATTTTCATAATTAGTTTTAGTAAGTAATCTAAAGTTCTTTTGTGTATTTACAATGAATATGATTTTTTTGTTGCCGTGTTTATAATAATAATATACATTTCTTTTAACGATCTTTTAAAATTTATCGGCAACAATAAGTTTCCTTTTTGGGTTAGCATTGTTGGGTGAGAGGAAATTCCCAGAATCTGTGATGCTGGCTCAATAGGAATGTTGATTGTTGCGGTTTAAAGTTTTTTTTTTGGAATAAAAAATGTTAATGAAAAAGTTGAGAAATAACTTCTGTCTCGGAGAAGGAAGGTGACATTCAGGGGAGCAGCGAACAACATGGCAGTTAGGCTTTTTTTTTAGTTCTCTTAACATTTAAACATGGTTGTTAATGTTCTCTCCCCTCATCTAAACAAAAGTCAAGTTCGGTGATATGACTCCCAAAAAGAAATAAACAGTTTAAAGGCAAATGGAACCAGACTT
>JAHWFO010111034.1:20542-36262 GCA_023313115.1 Rhysida immarginata | reverse complement strand
AGACTTGAAATACCTGACTACAAAGGAAACCCCAGCTGATTGTCTAATGAAAGGATTAAGTAAAGAATCTCTCGAAAAATGCCTATTGAAGATGGGTGTGAAGTAAGAAACCCCAAGATTAAGATCACAACAAAATAAGGGGGATTTGTTATGTTTTTGTTTATGACTTAATTTAATTTATTAATAATATGAATTATTTATGTCGGTAATTATTTTATTGTGTTTCTTATTAATTTCTTCAATGTTGTTAATTTTGCCACCAGGCGTCAGGCTGTTGTATGATTTTATTGCGCATGTGTACAAAACGTTCCACTCTATCCAATTCATTAATAAACGTGTCGCTCATGCAAAACCTCTGCCTCCTTTTTCTCCTCGAAAACACCTAAAATCACTCTGCAGCCGCCTAAACAACAGTGGCGCACTATCCTGCATAAAAATGGTAGAATCCAGACAACTTTTTTCTTGCAATCGTGGTATCACAAAATTCTCAAACATATCGGCATACCTGGCAGAATTGACGAAACAAGTCACCGGTCCACAGGGACGGATTTCTTCAAAAAAGTACGGGCCGATGATGAAAGAAGCAGTAAAGCCACACAATACTGTTAGTTTCGGTGAATGCATAGGAGTTGGCAGACACACTTGTGGATTTGATGCAGCCCAAGTACGGCAGTTGTGGGTATTGATATCAAAATTCAAATAAAAATGTGCCTCATCACTCCATAAAATTTGCCATGGCCATGCATCATCCACTTCCATATGTGCTAAAAATCTCAACGAAAAATCAGTTCGGGTACGTTCATCTCCAGGAAGCAATTGTTGAACAGGTGTGAGTTTATATGGATAAAATGTCAATATCTTATGCAATATTTTCCTCACCGTCGAATATGGGATATCTATTTGGCGTGCTAATGCGTGTGCACTGCTGGTACCCTGCACAGTAGTCATCTCCTGTTCCACAACAGCAGTTGCAACTTCTTCAACGTGTTGCTGCCTGATTCGTTTGCGTCCCCGGCCTGGTTGCACTCCTAGAGTTGCGGTGGAATCAAATTGTTCAATCATTTTCCGTAAGTTAGTTATGCATTGGTCCTCTTCGTAACGTTTTCAATCGCCGGAATTCACGAAGGGCAGCACTTGCATTGTCGCTCTTCTGATACAACAAGTTGACTAATAACGCCCATTCAGGCAGTGTAAGCGTCATCGTCAGGCCATTCGTTCGTGAATGATGGGAAATCCTCAGCCTTGCCTTTTATTGTCATGATTGCTCAACACGGAACGTGCTTATGCAAATGTATTCATTGTTTTCTTGAAATAAGCGCCCCCTATGGCGACTTTTGGTACTATTTTTTTTTGTTGCAGAAATCGAACCTGCATGTTCCGCTAAGTATATACACCAAAATGTACTGCATTTGGCCTAATAGAATTCCCGCTAGCGATCTCTGAACACCTCATGTTATTATTTGCCCACCCGGTACTTTTGATTTTTTTCGATTTGATTTTTTATTTTACTAATTTATGAATTTTTCCTAATCATTAATTCATTCAACTGAAAAATTATTCCTATATAACGAATATCGTAAAATGTAAAAACTAATGTTACGTGCTTATGACTTGAATTATTAATCAATTTCAAAATTTTATTTGAATGCTATTATTTCTTATTAAAATTAAAAAAAATTAGAATCGTATACATGTACTGGATTTCGTAATTTAGAATAGCTAAATTACTTACTTAGGATTTAATTTGATTTATTGATTTTTTTTAGTGTGCTATTTTTTAAATGTCAATAGACGTTTATAGTTAAATCTATGATGAAAATAAGATTTTTTTATTAGTCAGATTTTTGTATTTTAACAATGTGTTTTTTCATTTATTGGAAACAATAAAACTTGTATTGATGCTTGTCATTATGGAAACGGGCACGGAGCAGGAGGATTTAGCATTTTATATATAAGATATGTTCCTCTGAAACATGCAAAATTATCAAAGCTTAATAAATAAATTTTAAATTTAAATGTGGTTAGTCTCCTTTTAATGGGGAAAATCGTAAAATTAAAATTTAATAAATACAAAAAATAAAGTTACCAATCTTGAAAAACGATGAAGAAACTTGTAAGATGGAAGAAAACTTAATCGATGTAGTCTATTGAAGATGTTGTTGATAGTAGAAATAAATTTAGTCTATTGAGGATGTAGATGAAGTCTTGTGAAGATAATGTTGATAGTGGAAAACGATAATCTTGAAGTACAGATGAAATTTTAAAGAGGGTGATCCAAATATTTGGGATAAAATTTATATAAAACGTTTTCGAGTATATTTCTCATCATCAGTAGGATAAAACATTTTTGAATGGTGAAAACAGTTGAAATAAGAATTTAACACCTAATATAAAGATGATGAAGCTAAGTTGGTTGTAATTGTTGGTTATGATTGTTGGCTATTGTATACTAGGGTAATTTTTCTTTAAAAGTAGTGTCCAAGGAATTACAGCATTGTTACGTCCCGACAACAGACTGACTCGCCAACTATTTGAGCTAAACCATACGAATAATAACCTGTGACGGCTTAACGAGTGCTTCCATCGTCCGCACGCCATGTCTTCATACAGGAGAATAATCACTCCGCTCCCCTCTCGTGCCAAGCAATGCAACGGTATGGCCAGTACCGTTATGCCGTCGGCAATGGGACAAACAAGCGGAACGACACAGACTGAGTCGGTATGATGAAAACATTCCTTCCTTGCTATTAATACTAGTTACTATACTGAATCTGTTCTTAAATTCTGATTCTCTGTAACCTCTATAGGTGAGGAGAGAAACTGCTTGAAAACAGCAGGGACTGTCCCAGACAGGGAAAACATGGCAACCATCAACCTCAGGCTTCCCTTAAAGAGCGGGTGAAAGGGAGAAAAAAAAATCATAGGGAAACTTGAAAAAAACTAGCAAGCGGTAAAACATGCTGAAGAGGAATAAAAAAAAATGTTACATACCCAAATAAAGCTTAAAAATATTTATTTAGTATATTCAAGTGAAACAATTGACCCATTAATGTTATGGAGAGGGGGAGGGGATACTAGGGATTGTTCTAACTGCCGTGGGTTGAACAAAAGATCGATAAAATTCTTGCAATACAGTGCCACTGTGAATGTCTCTTAGGAATCCTTTTCTTCTGAATTAAAATGCTTATGTTTTTTGTGACTTCTATTGATTGTAACATCCTATATTAATAATATTAATGCTAATTTTGGGTAGATTATCATGGTGTATGTTACCCTTCTGCGATTTAAGAATTAGTCGACGTAAGATTACAAAATGCGGGGTGGGGGGCGAGCTTTAGTAGAACCTTGGATTTAGTAAAACTGAAACTTAAATGGTTCTAACATATATTTTTATAGATCCCCCTTCACTATAAAATTTTAAGGAATATACCTATTAAGGTATATTATTTATTTATTTATTTATTTATTTATTTATTTATTAACTTCTGAATATCTAAGTTTTATTTCTTTGGCTCGAATAATTAAAACGAAAATCCTTAGATACTAAAACTATTGATATATTTTAAGTATTGCCATGGGGTAAGTGGTGTAATAAGCTAGGGACCTATGCGGCTATTACATAAAATGGCTCATATATTGTTTCTCATTATACAAAAGCTAAGTGAACGGAATCCTTGTTTATAAATAAAAAAAACAAAACGAAAACTAACCACATTCCTTATGCTAACGCTTCTTTCTCTGTTTGAAATCGGGGCACAAAGAAACTAATTTTTAATAATTATAAATTAATAAGCTGCTTTTTAGTCTTAGAATTTAAACGCATTAGAATATTGTAAAAGGTTCTTTACAATAAAACTACGTGTCTGCCTGACCTTAAAAAGTCAAAAGTAGATTAACAAAATATCGTTTTCAATTACTTTGTGACGGGACGTGCACGATATTAAATTATCGTACACGGCCCGACACTACAGATATGCTTAAGTAGACATATCTGTGTTGTTTGTTTTTATTATTATATAGCACCCAAAATTAAAAGGGAAAGGGAAATGATTGTATAGAGGAGACATTTCAGAAATCTCACGGAATAGGGAGATGGGAATTGTATTATTTTGATTACGTTATATTAATGTAATTCTCGTTTCTTTGACGTATTATGAATAAAATTGGCTCAATTGGATCTAAAAGGTGGAAGAGCTGAGCTCTCTCAACAAACAAAAATATTATAGAATATAGTAGAAAATCAACAAGTATAAAAGGAAAAGACATGAGAATAGCAGAGGAAGAAAATGTTTTATTCATTTTTATGCATTTCAACTAAGAAAAAGAAAGTAGGCCTAGTGCCCACTTTTGTTTAAGGATTTAGAAAGCAAAAAGTGTGAACAATGAGCAAGGGGTTGAACAACTGGCATTGCCTAGACAATGAAAGCAGAGACAGAAAGTTCTAAGAAACAACAGCAGTGAACAATGAAATCAAGGTCAAGCTGAAGAGGAAGTGGGATACGAGAAAGGAAAAAGAGACACATATGATCTGGAGAAATCAACGAGTGCAGTTGAAACTTGGTAGCTGGTGCAATTTGTTTTATAGTAGAGATGAAACGTAGGATATATTACGAAGTGAAAGTAAGAAGTGCATAACAGAATAGAAGAAGAGAAAGGAAACGAGGTTGGTGCGACCGGAGAGGTCCGCGATCGGCAGACGGGAGACGCTGAGCAAGATGACGGCACAAACGACTCAGACAACCGGGGAAGGCCTGCTCCAGCCTACATGCCGGCAATCATGGAAGTAAGAGGTAAGTGGATGTAGTCGTGCGGTTTGGTAACAGGTGTCTGGAATGCAGAGGTACACAGCAAGAAACGGGACTGGGATCCCTGGGCCGGGGTATCTAGCTTGTGTTCGACCTGTGCTGTCTCTCTCGGCATGTACCCCTTTATAGCCAGGCTAGAGGGTGAGGACGTGTGGAGGCAGCAAGCCAAACAGACTGAACTACGTAGCGCAACTGAAGCAGCATCGTGGCCGAGGAATAATCAAAGTCATTAATTTGACAATAATTTTATTTTGGTTTAATTGAACGGATCTTATAATAATATAAGGGAAGGGGAAGAATAACTACCACTATACGATCTAAGAAAAAATATATTGTTGCACAGGTAAGTGACAATTAGAGAGTAACTAGAATTTTCGGTGTAAGTTAGAGATATAAGTCTAATTGATAAACCAGTGGAATTAGGAGGAAGCACAAATAGTATCAATGAGGTAAATGTTAAGACTTAAAGTGCATGGTGGGTAATTCTTTAGATAAGTAAGGGCCACTAGAGTAAGGGGGTAAACAAAGAACAAAGAAACATCACGTCACAATTGGTGCCTTAGACCAGGCGCGAGACACGTAACATGAGATAGAGATTTTCAGTTATTCACCCAAGCGCTCTAGCCGACCTGGGGAAGCGTGGACACAGCGGAGAGTGAAATAAAGCGATAGGATAGAAATCGATCTGGGTAGAATCGATTATAGTACAATTATATAGGGGGAGGTGTGGATGCAGCAGCAGCATGACGATTGAAACAGCACTTCTGGAAGCAGAGGGCTATGAAATGATAGCGTTTACAGGGGAGGCAGGAACGGTGAAGATAAGAGATTTTATAAGCATCATGGAGCAAATCCAGCAGCTAGCAGGGTGGCCGGATGAGATTGCAATGGCCATAACATGGCAACAGATAAAAGGGCCAGCGGCGGCGTATATGGCGGAACTGGGCATGTCGAGAACCATAACATACACAGATCAGATAGAATTCCTAAAACGAACCTTCGAGACGAGACAAAGGGGGGACGAACAAGCACTCCAGGCACTGTTTACAGCGACGCAAGAACCCGGGGAGCGGGTAGCGATATTTGCAAACAGATTGAGGGCACTGTTTGACAATGCGAGCAACAACCAGTTGCTAGAGAAGAAGGATAAGGAGGAGATCATCCTAGATAGACGGTGACTGGGGCTACGACCGGAATTTGCAGCCCCATGGATATACATGCAACCCCAGTCAGTAAAGGAAGTGGTACACAAACTTACTAAGATAGAACAAACTGGCGCACTTGCCCAAGTGATGGAACTACAGAAACAAATCCAATTCCTACTACGAGAGATAGAGCAGCTATGCTGGCGGATAGAGGAACAAGCGCAGGTGAAGCAAAGATATATACAAGCGGAGGAGATGACATGGGCTCAAATTGTAGAAAGGGAGAACCATAACTAGGGCATCAGAAGGAGGCTCGAAGAAATCACGGATAGGTAGGCAGAATGTTTTGCGAAAACAGATGGCGACATGTCAAGTGTGAGCGGCTTTGTAGCAGACTATGCAATTCGTAAGGAAACAATAATTTTCACGAGGCAGTACCCGATCCTACAGGTATACATGCAGCAGTACAAAGATTTGATACAACAGTACAGACAAGCGAGCATCATAGAACCCAGTAGGAGTGCCTGGAATTCACCAGTGCACTTGGTAAAGAAAGCGAATGGAGAGCTGTGCATGACATTAGATCTAAGGAAGGTGAACAAAGCCACAGAGCACATAGATTTCCCAGCACCACCTATAGATGACCTTATTCATAATTTAAATGGACATCAAGTTTTCTCGGTACTAGATCTGAAATCAGGGTATTTTCAGATTCCAATTGCTACACACCTGCGGCCGTGCTACGCATTCCAGACCCCATGGGGCAAGTACCAGCTCACACAACTGCCTCAGGGAGGGAGAAATTCAGTACAAGTGTTTCAATCGTTTATGTCGGATGTCCTCAGAGAGAAAATTGTCTTTTTAGATGACATCCTGGTGTACTTGCGCACGGTAGAGGAACACGAAACCATACTGAGCTGGGTGTATGAGTGCTTACACTTATGATATCACTTTGTACTGTGAAAAGTGCCAGTTCGCTAAAACAGAGGTCAGATACCTCGGACACAAGCATTTATAGACGCTAAAATAGTGCTGACAACGGCCCCCGTGCTAGGATCACCAGATTACTCATGCCCATTTTATATTCACGCGGACGTGTCTAGGGAGGCAATGGGAGCCGTATTACAGCAAAAGACACCTCAAGGGTTACAACCCATCGCATACTTTAGTGCTAAATTTCACCAGTACAGTGTGATTGAGAAGGAAGCTATGGCAATAGTGAAAGTGCTCAAACAGTTCCGTAATATCATCCTGGGCTATAGCATTCACACATTGTCGGGCCACAAACTACTTGCATTTATGAGGGGGATGCGCAGAATCAACCAGAGGATACTGCAATGGGCGCTTGAGATAGAAGAGTTTGACTTCCAGATATAACACATATCCGGAAAAAGAAACACAGTGGCGGACATGCTCTCATGCCCTAACCATCGGGAGGAGGTGATAGCGTTATTGGCCGACGAGGGAGTTTGGTAGACTAAGCTCGCGAGCGCACAACAAATGGGTTCAGAGGCTAAGGCAGCAATGCCTGCACCAACAAGAGCACAGCAAAACGGGACAACAACCGCATTACAAGATAGTTAAAGGACTCGTGATGCGGATAGACACCAACCACAGAGGATACAAGCGACAGAGGTAAAAGACATGTGGCCAACAGTCATTAGGGATGCACACGACAGTAACATAGCGGGACATGGTGGAGTGAGAAAAACACAGAACAGGATAAGACAAACGTAATACTGGCCGGGCATGTATAGACAGATTAAACAATACATCAGACAGTGTCAAACATGCCAGAAATCTAAGTTAAAGAAGGGCAGAGCACCGTATCAGGAAGGCATACAGGCTGTCCGACCATTCCAAACTATCGCAATGGATGTGAGCGGTCCCGTGGAAACCTCGACAAGCGGTCACAATTATATTTTAGTAATGGTGGATGTCTTTACTAGATTCCCGGAGGCGATACCATTGAAAGAGCAATCAGCCGTAACGATAGCAAAAGTACTATTCAAACATATAGTATGCCGCTATGGCATACCGGAAATAATAGTCACAGACCGCGGAAAAAACTTCATGTCAGAAGTGTTGCAGCATATATACATGGACCTCAATATTATACATAAACCCACCACCGCATACCGACCGACCTCTAATGATTTATGAGAGAGACTGAATCAAACATTTATAGGGACATTGCACGCCTTGTGCCAGAACCATCCGCGGGAGTTGGGGGGAGATGCTGGACGCCGCGCTGTTTTCCATCCGAACAGTCATACATGAAAACATCAGAGATTCCACCGCATTCTTGACATACGGGTTCGAGCCAGTCACCTTAGATGGCTGGCGGATGACGGACGACAGCCAGCTAGCGGACTACCAACATTATAACTCAGAACTCACAATGAGACTCGCGAAAGCCCGGGAAATAGCGCAACAAGCCAATCAAACAGCACGACAGAAAAAGCTTTACAGTGTAAATGGGAATAAACGAGTGCAAGACCAGTTCCAAGAGGGGCACAGGGTATGGTTACTTAGAAAAGGCGGGAGGGAGAAGAAACTATCATACAAGTACTTGGGGCCGTTCAAAGTGGTGAAGAAACTGAACGAGGTTATTTACGAGATAGTGAACCAAGGGGGACGAGGAAAACAAACGGTATATGTGGACTGAATGAAGTGCTGTATTCAAGCACAGATGAGCGAACGCAAAAAGCAATGGCCTAGCGAGCGACAACGAGCAACACAGGCAGAACGATATGATATTGAAAAAGAGGATGAGGAGGACAGCGACAGTACATACCCACACAGACGAGGCACAGACAGAGATTAGCCACACGTGGGGACCGCCCTACATGAGCTACATATGGGTTGCACCCGAGAACGAACCCGCTCGACTATAGAGTAATGAACAGAGTAGGAACAGGGCAGGGGAGCACAACTGAGATTAGGAGGAGATAGGATGAGGTACACACAGGAGGAGTACAGGTTGTGTGAATTTAGTGCAACCTAAGGGTTGGGATTCTAGTAATTTTTTATATGTTCGTATAGAATAGAGTGAAAGGAGACGAGGTACTGGCTTGCGGATGCTTTTCTTGGGGTCTTGTTGGGTATTATATGGAGCGTTATGTGTTTTGAATTTTAGTGGGATAAAATTTCTTTGGGATGGGGCAATCCTCTGTGATGGGATGTGCACGATATTAAATTATCGTACATGGCCCGGCACTACAGATATGCCTAAGTAGACATATCTGTGTTGTTTGTTTTGATTATTATATAGCACCCAAAATTAAAAGGGAAGGGGAAATGATTGTATAGAGGAGACATTTCAGAAATCTCAGGGAATAAGGAGATGAGAATTGTATTATTTTGATTACGTTATATTAATGTAATTCTCGTTTCTTTGACGTATTATGAATAAAATTGGCTCAATTGGATCTAAAAGGTAGAACAGCTAAGCTCTCTCAACAAACAAAAATATTATAGAATATAGTAGAAAATCAACAAGTGTAGAAGGAAAAGACATGAGAATAGCAGGGGAAGAAAATATTTTATTCATTTTTATGCATTTCACCTAAGTAAAAGAAAGTAGGCCTAGTGCCCACTTTTGTTTAAGGATTTAGAAAGCAAAAAGTGTGAACAATGAGCAAGGGGTTGAACAACTGGCATTGCCTAGACAATGAAAGCAGAGACAGAAAGTTCTAAGAAACAACAGCAGTGAACAATGAAATCAAGATCAAGGTGGAGAGGAAGTGCACTGATGATCTGGAGAAATCAACGAGTGCAGTTGAAACTAGGTGGCTGGTGCAATTTATTTTATAGTAGAGATGAAACGTAAGATATATTACGAAGTGAAAGTAAGAAGTGCGTAACAGAATAGAAGAAGAGAAAGGAAACGCGGTTGGTGCAGACGGGAGACGCTGAGCAAGACGACGGCACAAACGACTCAGACGACCGGGAAAGGCCTGCTCCAGCCTACATGCCAGCAATCATGAAAGCAAGAGGTAAGCAGACGTAGTCGGGCGGTTTGGCAACAGGTGTCTGGAATACAGAGGTGCATGGCAAGTAACGGGACCAGGATCCCTGAGCCAGGGTATCTAGCTTGTGTTCGACCTGTGCTGTCTCTCTCGGCGTGTATCCCTTTATATTATATACAGGCTAGAGGGCGTGGAGGCAGCAAGCAAACAGACCGAACTACGTAGCACAACCAAAGCAGCATCGTGGCCAAGGAAGGAGGAAGCACCGAAACATGACCGAATCACCCAGGTCCCGTGGTCGTTCTAGGAGTGTAAGAGCGATCGTAACTTACAGCGTTTCAACATAGATCAACGAGTAAACACCAGTGTTGTTGAATAATTCAGATAAGTGCACAAATTAAATACAGGCCTGTGCGAAATTAGTACTAAATAAGGGGATAAAAAGGAAAGAGCCTTGAATGGTTTAAGGGTTATTAGGAACGTTCTTTGTTTTATTGATGATAGACTAATTAAATGTAGTAACTTGTGCGTTTACTCATACAGATCAATAATGGTTAGTAGTTAAATTGAGAGAGCGAGCTAATAATACGACCTTAATAAGTAAAGATTTAATAGAGAGTAAGGGGGGGGGAGTTCTAGTAGATTAAAGAAGATATAATTCAGTAATTTGTAAGTTTTATAGTTAAGAATTTTGGTTATTAAGATCGCTAAGGTATTCTAATATAAAGGAAGAGGAATAATTCCTTGTTAATTGTAACAGTTTTTTTGTTTTTTTTGTATTGAATAAATATATTGACCATGATCCAGATAAATTTGTTTGGTGAATTTATCCTTAAAGCTAAATGTTGGTACATGAAATATTACACCTTGGATGCAATTGAGTTGAATATTATTATCTAATACATAAAGAGAAGTATTTAAATTCTGCTGTAGGTCAGATCTGCAAGAAGGAGCAGAGTAAAGGGGGCATAAGTAATAACGGGAAATTGATTTCTAAATTTGGGAATAATCAAAGTCAATAATTTGACAATAATTTTTTTTTTGGTTTAATTGAATGGATCTTATAATAATACAAAGGAAGTCGATGAATAACTACCACTATACGATCTAAGAAAAAATATATTGTGGCACAGGTAAGTGACAATTAGAGAGTAACTAGAATTTTAGGTGTAAGTTAGAGATATAAGTCTAATTAATAAACCAGTGGAATTAGGAGGAAGCACAAATAGTATCGATGAGGTAAATGTTAAGACTTAAAGTGCGTGGTGGGTAGTTCTTTAGATAAGTAAGGGCCACTAGAGTAAGGGGGTAAACAAAGAACAAAGAAACATCATGTCACAACTTCGAGTACCCAAACATATATGATAGCACTCAGGGCTCGTGTTGCTGATTGACACTTTTCCAAATGGTCCAGATTAAAAAAAATTTAAAGTGGCTAATTCATTTAGAAATGGCGATAATTGGTAGCAAAAAAAAAATCAAGTTTATATCATAATTTTCCTAGGCTGTTCCTTTCAACTGAGACTATTCCTAGAGTATTACCAACTTAAAGTTTAAAAGTATTTGGAGCATTAAGTTGTCTGTATTTGGGCATTAAGTTGTGCGTATTTGGACGTTTGGGCATTGACACCTGCATTTTTGCGATCATTGTTGCCAATTATTAGATATTCCGAGAAATCCCGTGGATTTGACATAGAAATTATGCAAAAATCTTCTGAATTTAGTAGATTCAAATTCATTTGTACAGTTGAATTCAATGGATTATTTTGCTCGGATCTAAAGAAAAAAAACTTTCTGGGTTGGAAACACAGGTGGTTAAAACAATATGAAAGTGGTTAATCAGTGGCAAAAAAAAAATTCTGAATCCACCCCTGGCATAGAAATAGAAAAAAAATAGTATATTGTTCTAATCATTAATTTATGACTCATTCTTAAATCTAAATATTGACCCAGATTTTTATTTCTTACTCTGAATGCAAATAAAGACAGCTAAAAGGTTTACTCCTTTTACTTAGTATAGTTAAGATAGATAATTTCGATACCATACATTAGAATAAATAACTTAAAGAACTTTGAAGATATAAATGATATCCTTAACAATTTTTTGCTACTTCATTGTGTAAGCACCTAAAACAACTCAGCCCAAAATTCAGATGCATAGCACAGCTTATTTCATAGTTTTATTAAAAATTAAGGGTATAACATGGGTAACATATCTGATTTTTTGTAAAAATCTTGTAAATACAAAATGCGTGCCTAAAAGGAGTGACTGATTCCTCCGCACCATGGCCTAACTCTGGAAATGTACTATAACATTTTCGCTGGCTACTCTATACTCAATTCAATTTTTCTACTAAGTTGCCAGTGAATGGTCCATTATGGTTTATAAGAGGTTTTATATGTTGAGCATTCTCAAAAACAAAACTATTGACATGGATAATCAACATAAAAAACTTATATATATGATAAGTTTAGATAAAATAACTGTATAAGATACATCAATTACCCTAAAATTGAATGCATGGGATGAGACTCTCTCCTAAAATTGAATGACGGACTGGGAGGGGGGGCAGTGCACCTCACCGCCCTCTCTATAGCGTGCTTTTGTCCTGAGTGATCAGGTCAACAGGGCTTTGCAGCATGGCACAGTGGAATTCCTTACAATATTCTACAAACCTCCCTATAATTGTGTTAGTTTGAACCAAATATAAACAACAAGGGGCCCTTAAAATGTATCTTCAACAAATAAATCTACATACCATCAAAAAAAAAATTCATAATGCCTAAATCAGCCCAAATGAGAATTTCACCAGTATCAAAAAAAAATTTACATACCCAGGTCTTTGCGCTTGTCAACACAGTGCAGTATGAAATGATCATTGATAACTAAATACACTCTAAAAGAGAACAAGAGCCCCTCTTATGAGGTCACTCTTCCAAAATGAACAGAATCTAAAATGATGTATTTATAAGCTAATAACGTTCCACCATTAAACAACCCCCCCCCCCCAAAAATTGTTTTTTTTTGGCAATAGGTAACGAAGTTTTCTAGTCTCCTTCATGGTTATGCAAAAAGCTCAAAAGACTAAGGCTCAAAAAAATTGGTTTCTAAGCCTGTTTTAACCATTTCTCATTAAAAATGTGGTACTAATTAAATTTGAATACTGTCAGGTTTAATAAATATACTGTCAATAAATAATGTGTGTTTATTTTAAGAATATCTTATAATATAAAACATTGTTCAACAATATTTTTGCCCCTCAAGGTAAGTGAGATGTATCATAGCAAAAGGTGAGTACCCATTTACATAGACTTATTACTAGAATAAGAATTTTAGAATATAAGACCACTAAACCAATATATCTATTCTATGGATAATGCTCTTCTTCCCTATCATGAATCTGGATGGGGTTTAAACGAATTTTGATCAATTATTCATCACTGAAAATTTTAAGATTTCGGATTCTAAAATCCAGGCAATTCTGAAATTCGACGCAAATCTCAGATACCTTCAATTTGAGTGCCTACAATACTTTGCTTGTTTTTGAGGACTATCAGAAACAATTTTCTAGCTCTTTTCAAGCTGGATTCTTGGTATTTTTCTAACCAAGACCTAACAATTTCGCAACTATTTCTAAGGACAGATTAAAACTTCCAAGAGCGGTCGGGAGCGGACGTCTATCATGCGCTCTCCATAGTCGCCGATCATAAGCAAGCCATTGGCTTTTAAGTTTGCCCTGTAGTTGGTATAAATGCTTACATTGGAATGATGCTCATTAACCTTGGACTGGAGCTAATATCTAACTATTTTTTTCATGGCGAATTGTGAAATATTAACATCGTTCAAATTTGACAGACTTTTCCATTTACATGCCTCAGGGTAAGTGAAGTGTTTTATCGTAATATTACTTTAAGTTATTGTGCAGCATCACATTCACAGAGTGCTATTATGCCGAAACAAAACGATAAGCCGACTAAACCTCCTTCTACCCATTCAGCCTCCGGTGGGACGCCGCAGAAAAATAATATTGACACTCCCCTGTCCTCAATTGAATCTACCATATTGACACTCTTCGAGTGACACTCTTAATTTCAAATAAGTTTACTGATAAATTATCTGAACTGTTAGACAATAAGTTATGTTATCAACAAGAGCTTAAAAGATGTAAATTCACGATTGAATAATATTTCGACGCAACAAGAGACACTTGGCATCAGATGCAACTCACTTCAAGAACAACTCGATAAACTAAAAAACGAACTTTATTTAAAAGATCGTTCCAGAATTGCTATATAGGCAGAGGAATTGGACAATCTAGAGCAGCATTCGCGCAGGCCCAATTTGCAGATTTTTGGCTTCACTGAAAAACCCTCTGAGATACTCATTGACACGTTACCATTATTTTTTGCCAATAATTTGGATATTACATTAAGCCCCAAGGATATCGTCGCGGCTCATAGATTGGGTCCCTGCATGTCTGGAAATCCTTGCCCGTTAATTGTGCGCTTTTCATCATATCTAATTCATGATCTTGTGATCAAAAATCGAATGAACTTAAAATCACGGGAGCCACGAGTGGCTATCATGGAAGATCTTACTACTTTGCATTATAAGATCTTGCGTGAAGCTAAAAGACGTTAGAATAACTAATGTTTGGAGCTTTAGTGGCTCCGTATTTATTAAACATACAGGTAGTAAGATAAGGCAAATTAGATGCATTGAAGATATGCACGAGCCCTGAACTGATACTATATCTGTAAGGTTTTGAGGATTAATTAGCCAGAAATAGAATATTGGATTATTTATGCAAATAAGTTATTTATATTTGCGCTTATAATTATTTAGCCGGTTTCAGAATTTAAGATTTTATGTAATGTTTTAGAAGGGTTTTAATGCAGAGAAGGATTAAATAAAGTTTATTGTTTAAATATTTTTATGCGTGGGTGTTAGGAGCTGTTAAAAGGAAGCCAAATTTAATGTTTGACAGAAGGAAAAAGTAAGAATCAGTTTACACATCATTGTTTTCCTTGCTAGAATCATATTCAAGGCCTGAAAAAGCATTGAGGGAGGTAGCTAGTGGAATAAGAGAACTGGATGACAGAAGATACAAAAACAAGAAAGAGAAAATAAGATTTGGACTTTGAAATCAAAGGGCAGCAAGAGACAAGATGTGATCACGTGAAAGCAAAACGTTTTATTAGTATAGAATCAGTTACAGAGGTGGTTTTAAGTTTGATTGACAGACGAATTCACATTTTTTGTGAAGGTTAATCCGTGTGTGATTGGCTATTGAAAATCGAAAGTGTTGTTAGCAATTTGAAGAGAAAGAGATATTCAGAGAGAAATGTAGCGATTCAATAGAGCAGACATAAGGAGCCATGACCCCATGGATTATATTTAATTTCGGCTTCCATCGTTTTAAATAATTAGAAATTCTAAATTATATCTTACTATCAGTTTAGTCAGAGAAATTATGAAGTTATGTCAACCAGTTAGTTAGAGTTCCAGACCAGTCAAGAATGCCCATTTAGCTGAGAAACAGTCTAAGCAAAGCAGAATGCCTAACAAGCAGTTGGAGGATGAAAATGGTAGTTCCAGAAAATAAAGCGAGCCCCAAGAAGGTACCCAGGTCGCGTATTAGAAGCAAGCAATGCCCTACCTGTGAGCCACTCCGTTGGAAGAGATGGACCCCTCCCCCTCCAGCCAAGCTGTGGTAGCAGAAAGGAAGCAAGCGATTTCTAAGCGGACAGATTGAGAAGACACGGTAGCCCATTTCCTGTTCAATGTCTCAATGGCCA
>JAHWFO010111034.1:153-20532 GCA_023313115.1 Rhysida immarginata | reverse complement strand
TTGCATATTATTATCATTTTTTCCTTATTAATTACCTCACCAAACTTTGTTTTATATACAATTGTTGAATATTGAATAAACCTTATATATTAAATTGTTAAGACCATTTCAAATGTCTATTCTTTCCTCTAGGCCAGGCCTGTTTAAGCAGGAAGTATCTAGTATGTAAGTGGGTAATATCTAGTTATCATAAACTTTGTGGGTAGTATAATTCACTGGCGCAGTCTTTTACCAACCGTAATTGAAATAGAATACTCGACCATATTCTGTGAATATTATCCCCAGGACCGTTACATTTCTTACCAATCGACGTCTTTTTAAGTTAATTTTTCTAGACATCTTGTGTTTTCCTAAGTAATTATATTTGGACCTCTGTAAGGTCTTTTTCATTTTCATTTACTTTTCATTCTATAGGCTTACTTAAATTTAGTTAACATTTATTGTATTGTACTATATTGTTTTTCCTTTTTTCATTTAGTTGGTTTATTGTGTTAATTATTTTTCTTTTTATTTTAAATAGCATCAGTTAAATAGCCTTTTTCTTAGTTCTTCTTTCCTTTTGATCTACATTTGTAGCTCACTTTAATTTTGTAAAGTGTATCTACATTTTTGTAATATTTTCTGTCTACTTCTGTCTGTAGTATTGAATATATCGTAAATGCGATGACTTTTTTAAAACCGATTCCTTTGGAGGAGGCCAACCGCAATTTGCAGATATTACCGGTCAATATGAACAAGACGGGTCTTCCCTTTTTTGTATTAAACACCCGCAGTCTATTTGCGAACCTTAACTATCTGCAATTAAATCTTGAGTAATTAAAACTAGCATCTAAAGTCTTAATATTCACAGAAACCTGGTTGCTTGACCAGTGCGATGCGCCTCCGATAGAAGGCTACAAACCCGTTTCTATTGCACGATCCAATAAATGAGGGGGAGGTGTTAGTATTTATCTTGCATCAAATTTGACGTACTCTATACCCGATCTCTGTATATTCGCACTATTCCTCTTTTTTTTTTAAGAAGTATACTGCGATTGACACGTGCTTCGCTACACTTGAACCGACCTTCAATTGTTCTCATGATGTTCATATTACAAATCATTTTCCTCTCATATTGGTGTTTAATGCGACTAAATTAAGTACAAATCCCCCTGTAACCTACAGGAAACGTCTAATTTCTGATCACCAATTGATAGCCCTTGAATCTTATCTATCTCTCAGTGATTGGCCCAATCTATTATCCAATATTTTAGACATTAATCTGATGTTCGATGCTTTTTGCTCCATGTCCATTTTGGCTTCGATCGCTATCTTCCGTTTCTTCATACACAGAAGTCATCTAAACCATAGGCCAGCCTAAGTAGTCCTGAACTACTCCCTCTCTTGCTTGACATCACTATGAAGAACAAATACTATCTAATTGCCCGACGATACCCCACTGCAGAAAACATTAAACATTTTAAGGATTTCTCAAACAAGTGCGTGCAAAAGTTAAAAGGGTTAAGCAGGTATATTTTGAAGGGTTATTCTCGAGACTCGTCTCCCAATAAAAATAAATGGCAAGTTATAAATGATCTTGTTCAGAACAGAACATCTCCTCACGCCCCTTTTGATAATGCACGTGATGTTAACAAAAAATTTGACAGCATTTCTTCAGACCTTATTACCTGTCTCATCAAATATCTCTATTGATTCTGTCAATGATGAGGATACAGTCCAATTTGGTAATAATAACACTAGTTTTCTTGCACCCCCTACTACCTCTGAGGAGGCTGCAAATGCAATGCGTAAATTGAAATCATCCTTGGCACTAGATCCTTTGGGCCTACCCTCAAAAATATTGGCTAATTTTAATCATCTACAGCTCATCCTTTGGCTTACATCTTTAACCATTCTATAAATGTTGGCGTTTTTCCCGCAGTACTGAAGCACGCTAAGGTTACTCCAATTTTTAACCTTTTTAGGTCGGCCGAGTGCCACATGGCACTTTTACTTGTTTTTATAATATAGTCAGAAATAAAAGTTTTTATCTTTTTAATCATTCAGTCTAAGAAAACGAAAATTACTGTATTCTCTACAGGAAACCTCTCTCTAAAATAATACAGTATAATTAGCTTAGAGAATGAGATATTGTATTTATTATAATTAATTTAAAATGAACAGGCGTGGATGTTACAAAATAAACGTCGATCTTATATACCCATTACATATGTCTTCATTTTAAAAAATATTTACTCTCTACTTAATAAAAACCTGCTTTTTATGAAATTTCGTAGCTTCCTTAATTGTTCCATACAAGTTTTTCTGCATAAATATTGTAGCGGTCTGCTCGATGATCTAATTCACCTAACACTATAAATCATATATCACCGTTTGAAGATGGATCATTGGTCAAAATATCTCCTAAAATTAGTCTAAATAATCTCAATAAACAACAAAACACAGTCATGGATTCATCCCCCTAAGATTAGATGGGGTCATTTAATCTTTAAAAATTAATTCCAACGAGGTGAACACAAAAGAAAAAAAAAGATTGTTGTAAAACAGTAGGAGTGATTAAATTTTCATAAATTATATTGAATAAAGATTTCAGTCAAATATCGGTGTTTATCTCATCATTAATTCTAATCGTTTAATGTCTATCAACTGTTAAGTCTTTATACGTTTGGCGAAGTTCTATGTTTCGTTCTGCACTATAGTCTTACTGGTGAGTGAGTTAATGAAAAACAACGTCGCTGGGAAATAATCCTTCTTTAAACAGTACACTGTAATATCAAATTGATCAGTAACGTTCATATTTTTGTCAAGTTAAGTCAATCAGTCACCATAGAGATTCCCAATGAAAAAAAAGCATTAAGGAACTACGCGGGGGGGGGGGGGTGTATCTTTCGCGTCAATCATTCATACAGGTAACGATGGGACAAAAGGGGGTAAATTAGTAGGGTAAGGTATCGCGAAGGTTCCTAACGGGGCTTTTAATACGCTCTCTTCCATCCTTGAAACTGGTGGTCAATGGCAACACACTCCAGGTAAGTTATCTCTTTTGTTATTTTTCTTTTACTTTTATTTAGGTCGGATTCTTATCAATTTCTTTAAAATAGGTTGTAAAGCTTCTTTACGTTCACAGCGGGGCCCACCAAGGAATAAATAAATATTTTTTACCTTGTTTTCCGTCGATCAAGGAAGAATTTCCACCGAAATGATATCTTCTAATTGGGTTTGTAGGCAGAACGTTTGTCCGAATTTTCTCGGTGAGAAATCAGGCGTCTTCTAATCCGATCGCTTGTCCTCAAGGAAACTCAAAATCAAAATTTAAACAAAATGTTATATCAAAATTCAAAGTTCAATCGGCGAGTAAAAAAAAAAAGTATCGATAACGGATTCCCGTAAAGGGGGAAGATTCTACTCATCTTGATTCCTGTCTCCACCGCCTGCTTTATCTATATTTTCTTTTTGTTTCGTCATTTTCATTGTTTTTTTTTTTTTGTAATTCGTTAATTTCTCATTGTAACAACGTCAAAATTAACACGCAACTGTGAGTTTTAGTTTTCTTCCTCTTAAATCTCATCGCAACAATACTAAGCATGATTCATATCCTCATTCTTGTGTCGTAATAAAAAACGTTGTTTCATATAAATAAGTTTTAGTATATTTTATTTAAAGTTCAGTGAATCAAACAAAATTTTTTTTTTTTTTATTTTTAAAACAGTCTGGTAAGAGATAGCGGACGCTATAATATATATAAAAAAATTTTTATCTTACCTTTACTTCATCCTTGTAATTTTAGTGCCCTCTTCGTATTCGATTTCTCGTTGTTGAACTTTCGCGCCAAATTGCGAGATTGTTATTGCAGTTGGGTAAAGGGAACTTTTTATTATTTTAATCCTCAGAGTCTATTCTTAATTATAAGTATAATGATAAGTCATAAAATGAATTTAGAAAATAGAAATAAAGTAAAATAGAAATAAAAGAAAATAAGGTGTGACTGCTGCCATGATGACGTCATTTTAGAATGCATTCTGAAATTCCCCCCCCCCCTCCTCCTCTACACGGCCGCTTGCGGCCGCTTCGATGCTTAGAAGGTTGGAATGTAATTTTGTTTTTATCCGTTTATTGTTTACTTTATAAAAAATTGTTCACATCATGTTGAGACTTATAATTTGGATGTGGACTAGTAAATACTAGTAAATGGACTAGTATATATGCATTCGGAATGTTTATATTATAGTTAGAAATTTTTGGTTAACGTTTCATTATTTTGCATGAATAATTAAACATCAATTGAACCAAAAATTTTTTTTTCGTTTATGCACCAAATTGTAATAAATGCTTTTAATTTTAAATAAAATATATTGTAAAATTATATTTACAATATCCAAAATGATTGTAAATTTATTTAAAATTCGCACATAAATTCATTTTCAATTAGCTTCATTTGAAAATGTAAACAGTATTCATTTGTTCCTATGTTTATAAACACATGTCATTGAATTTTATAAATAATAATACAAATTTTATAATAATAAATTAATATTTAATTTTATTTTAGCATATATGCAATTTACAAACGCTATTTTTTGTATAAAATGCACATAAAATCACATTCTCAAGAGCTCTCTGGTGGATGGAGGCGGGGCCTGGATTTTGATTCGTTGTAGTTAGATCTACGCGATTACGTCAACTAGCATTAAATTACGTCATGGCGCCAACTTCAAACCCCTGAAATCTCCACATAGTTATGAAAAAAAATTCATAACATTGATAATAAATAAAATTTCTTAATTATTTTTTAATTCTCATACAGACAATGAAATGCTTCACATTTTCGGCCTAACTTAATAATTGGAAATAATTTTCGTTTTTTTTCTAAAAATTCATTAAAACAAGATTAATTTTTCTTTATTCATATTTGTATTTTTCAGAGTTATTTTTAAAAATAAATTATGCACATAACATAAAATATACTGTTTCGCATAGTGGCCTAAACATCAATAAACACTATGCAAAATAAATTCGCCATAAATAGATATACTTTGGCTAGAAAAATTTTTTGAATAAATTAGCGCAATTTTCCCGTTTTTAATCAAAATTTTCCAGTCCTAAAAGGGTTAAAAATGGGGACCCCTTTCTTTATGCCAAATATCGCCCTATTACCTCTTTGCCATTCTTTGCTAAGGTATTCGAGAGACTCTTTCATACGCATTTGTCGCAATACATATTCTCTAACAACTTTAATACTGCATGCCAACATGGCTTTGTGCATAAGAGAAATGTGTAGACTGCGTGCTACGAGCTTCTCGAATATGTTTCAGCTGAGATGGCTTCTAAAAATTATGTAGCGGAAGTTTATATTGACGTCACCAAAGCTTTTGATTTAGTTTCTGTTGATCGACTCGTCTGTAAGCTCTCTCGCTATTATGGAATCTATGGTCAGCCACTACACTGGTTAACATCGTTTTTGATGGAGTGATCCTATTTTTTACAATTATTCGATGCTACTTCTGTACCTCAGGTGTAGGTGTACCTCAGGGATCGATTTTATCACCCTTATTATTTAGCCTTTTTACTAACGACATAGTTAATCATATTCAACCACATTCCACCTTAAAGATAATACTTTATGCTGATGACGTCACATTATTAGCTGCGTGCCCTAAATTATCTGATTTCCTAATAGTACTTACCGATGCTCTCGCGCATTTGAAATTATGGGCGAACAACAATTATTTGCAAGTGAACGTCGATAAAACTAAAGTGATGTCTTTTTTCCAGCGGAATAGAAAAGGTGTACCTAATGTACTTCCATTAATGTATGATAACCAACTTCTCCAACAGTGACTTTTTTTACATACCTGGGAGTATTGATTACTCGGGATCTCTCTTGGGATTTACATATTGATCTTTTACTATGTAAATTGAATAGAAGGCAGGGTCTTATTTCACGTCTGCGATACCTACCAAGTAAAATTATCTTTCAATTATACTATTCATGGATTTATTCGTACCTTTGCTTTTGTGTAGTGTTCTGGGGATCATCTACTCAACATAACCTCACTAGAGTGTTGAAATTGCAAAAGTGGTTTGTTAGGTCATATCTCAAATTGCCAAAAACTGTTTCATTAACAGCTAGATTTTCTGAACTTGGTATATTGACCATTTCTCAGTTGTATTTTTTACGGGTATGTCTTTTCGTTTATAAAATTATCAATTCAATGTGGTTGGCCTCACCAACTTTTGAGTTGAATCGTAATGTAACAAATCATCACTACACAACAAGATTAAAAGACCAAATTATTCTTCCCTTAACACTACATAATTATCGCCAGCGTTGTTTATCTTACATCGGCATCAAGTTTTGGAAACATTTACCTCTTAGTCTTCATTCTGAAAGGGACTTAATAACTTCCATAAGCAACTCTTATGTTATGTTCGTAATCTCGACCCTGGTTTTCACATTTGACCTTGTTTATAATCAATTTCTTGTTCATATCTATGTTGAATCTTTAGAATGATTGTGGTATTGTTGTAGTTAATAGCAGTTACTGTTAAGTTGATACCAATTTTACGAATGTGCTGCAGCTGATGATTATTTTGCCACATTTATTGTTATGTCTTGTTTATTGTTGTTAAGTATTCTCACGATCTATATTAATCAGTTAGTATTGTATATCATTTATATGTAGGAATAAATGGCCTACCTGTCGGTCATTTT
The DNA here is from genome assembly GCA_023313115.1 of Rhysida immarginata. Taxonomy (NCBI): domain Eukaryota; kingdom Metazoa; phylum Arthropoda; class Chilopoda; order Scolopendromorpha; family Scolopendridae; genus Rhysida; species Rhysida immarginata. The sequence continues at coordinate 13,820 of JAHWFO010111034.1, read as the reverse complement.
TGACCAGACTGGCACCCGTGGGTTAACTCATCCTAATTAAATAAGGAGATTAATAGGCGGGGCAGAGTTCACTAGACTACTATCCCGACCTATCTTCTGCTCGGAAATGGCATGCAATGCTTCTTCTACTGAGCTGCTTATAGCAGATGAATTCGGAACACTGTTTTGAGTTAGTACTTCAAGACTAGTACCCCCGGATACATTCATGAGTGGGGGAGTCTTTGATGACTCCAGGGTTACATTTGCAGCGTTTCCCCCTGTCAATTGTTCTACATTTCTACGATCCTGAGCAGAGGGGAGTAACCAAGGAACCTCGGGGACTTACGCTTACGCTTATGAAAGTGCTTACACTTTATCTCCTGCTCCTCTCTGCACTTCTCCACTGCCTCAAAAGCATTTTTAATCCTAACTTCCACCTCTCGAATATGTCATAGTCAGTTTTCCGAGGAGCTGTCAAAAAATCACAAGGTAAGACTGGATCGCACCCATAAAACAACAAAAAGGGACTTTCACCCCAGGATGAATGGGGGGATGATTTATAAGGCAATAAATTGTATGAAATCCAGTCTGGCCAATCACGCTGACTCTTATCCACGTAGTGACGAATTATTCCCATCAAAGTCTTGTTTATCCGTTCACAGATCCCATTCCCCGAGGGATGATAGGCTGTGGTGAATAGCCTCTTCCCCCCTAAGGCCTTACACACCTCTTTCATGAGCTCGGACGTGAAATTAGACCCGTGATCACTCGAGAGCTGTACCAGAACAGAATACCTATTAAAGACACAAGTAACCAATGCCTTCGCAAAACTCTGGGCAGTCTGATCTTTCAATTGTACTGCATCTGCAAATCTATACTTGTGTCCGTCACGCCAATATATACTTGTAACCCTCATGTGACGTAACTAGCGGCCCCAAAATGTCAATAGAAACCCAGAAAAAAGGGTGCTTTGCTGAAGGAAGACGCATGAGTGGCTGTTCATGCCTCTTATCTCGTGGAGTCCTCAATTGACAGCTTTCACACTGTGCACAATACATTTGAATGTCAACTCTCATGGTTGGCCAGTAATACATTCTCTGCATCCTTTTCCACATTTTCTTTGATTTAAGATGCCCGCTAGTTGGGAGGTCATGCTGCAAGAAAAGAAACTGGGGTCTTAAACTACTCGCAACCGCCATCTGTTCCCAAGTCTCAAATCTGTACTTGGAGTGTCTAAGATGGTATAGAAGTCCATCCTCATCCAAGAAAAAATTTTATTTCTTATCTGGCCATTCCTGTGGAGCTGACCCTTCACTATCCCTTCTCAAGCATTCTATTATCACCGTCCACTCTGAATCCAACCACTGCTCCTTCGCAACTTCCCTGTTTACACACCACTGGCTCATATTCTGCGACCACAGAAATCGGAAACTGGACAATCCATCAGCATTTGTAATCTTTATGCCTGGCTTATGAACTATATCGAATTTGTATTCCTGAATGTAAGCCCAGTGCACCATTGTACTTAAGGGGTCGCGCAGGTAAAACAGCCACGATAAGGGGCGATGATCTGTCAAAAGCATGAAGCACTAACTATAAAGGTAAACGCAAAATTGCTTTACCACATATATTACCCCTAAACATTCCTTTTCAATAACAATAATTAAGTTCACTCTTCTTCAGCGATCTACTTACATAAGCAATCGGATGTTCTCTACCTTCAAACTTTTAGGAAAGAACTGCCCCCAAAGCATAAGAAATGGCATCAGTTGACACAATGAATGGTTTTTCAAAATCAGGGCTTTTCAGAATAAGGGCAGAGATTAGGAGTTGTTTGAGAGTCTGACAGGCATTTTCTACATCATCTGACCATTCAAAAGCTACTTCTTTCCTTGTAAGATTTGTAAGAAGCCTAGCAATAGCATTGAATGATTTGATGTGTGACGTTCCGTCTTAGGAGTCACGTGTGTCTGACGGTGGGAGTAGAGAGACAATAGAAAATAAGGTGTGTTATCGGAAGTTTTTTTTTTGTTGGTTATGAAATAGTAGTGAGGGTTGTTTGTTGTGTGAGGTTATTGTTTGTGGTGTGCTAGAAATAATTTTTTTGTATTGTCATGTTTGAATTGTATATATGCCGTGAGCGATCATTAAGGTCCTTTGTTGGAGGTGTATTGTTGAGACGTTTTCCTGGAAGACAGTGCAGTTTCCAATGGGGGAAATTGTTGCGCTCGTGTTTTTTGTGATGAACGTGTCATCCCTTTTGTTAAAAAAATTTTAAAAAAAGATTCTTTTTGATTCTCGTCGTGAGAGGTTGTATTTTGCAATAATGTATATATCTGTTTTGGAACATAATGGCGAAAGTGTAATCTGATATTTATGGTTATATAAAAGTAATTATGTCGTGTTAGAAGAACTCTGAACTGTTACGGAATAATTGTCTAATCGCCGAAAAATATGTAACCAGCTGTCAGATTTTGGAATTGGCCAAATTAGGACACAAGTAATTATGTTTTAAGAAAAAATATTCTTTTTACATAATTTATACGTGACGTTCTTACGTTTCTCATATGATAACGTCTGGTCGGCGTTGATTGTGTGGAACGAGCGATGGACTAGAGGAACAAGGTTTCCACGGATTGCCAAGCAGGCAGCGGAGGTTTGCCTCGCAATACCACATGGAACTATGAAATTGGAACCTGTTAAAGCGTCTTGGATGGCGAGTAAACGAAACCCAATGAGTTCACTCCTTTTTTGATGATTAGAACCACGGATAAGCGCTGAAAGATATCCAGAATTGTTCGTATTGTTCCCGGAACCCCGAATAAGACGTATTGAACAATAGGGGGCACCCTTGGACTATGTGATGCATATGGACAACCCTTTTATGTTTTCAACAAACTGTTTAAGATAAATTAATGTTAATTCAGTAATTTTCTTATTAAGCACCTTGTCGTTGCAATCGGGAATATAGCTAGGCCTAGTAGTGAGGGCTATAGTGGTAAAACTAGCCATAGTTGGTTTAGCGCAACTGTAGCACGCTCTTGCATGTGAAACAGGTGTAACCACCATGGTTGATGCTGCCAGTGGAAGGGTTAACGGACATTCATTGTCACCAAGAGGGGTCACGGTTCCTCCCCCCTTTTTGGCATAATAAAGGAGGGACTTTGCACTCTCATGTGCTGGTGCTGGAATATTTGATTTGGGACGTGAATGTTCAGTATTACCCATAGTCTGCTATTAAGCAATGATCACTGCCTCACTTTAATATAGATTTTAGTGATATAACGCTCGGCAAGACAAGAGTGCCTGCAGTTGATTAAAATGAACATATGTTTATTGCATAATAGGTAATTGAATTGCCTCTTCATACAGCATTACCAGTGGAGTTTCAAAAATAGCTTGAGTTACACAAAAAATTTAAATTGATTTATTCTTTATTGATTTTTCAATATAATAAATCGTGATAAGAGACTGCGTATATTTTCTCCACCCATTTATTTTGTCAGCCGTTTGGTTTCATGGTGATATCGAATATTACAGTATGTGATGACAATAAGTCTATTAAGTCGAAGCACATGATCATCAGAAGGTCTCGTTTCAAATTTTTTTTTAATAAATATTAAATTTTACTATAATATTAATATATGTCATGTTAAATTAGTGAAAATATTATTTTGTTTTCGGTTATAAAATGTAATGTTTTTGATAGAATTTTCATAGGCGTATTCAATTTAATTGCTGTTTGCTCTCCTAGATTATAAAATTCACTCCTAATGATTTTTTCTGAAATTTTGCACAGGTTTACTACATCTTTCGATGATGTGATAAGGCCTCTTTAATTTTTTTCACAATGAAATTAAGGCTGTGGCAGCTGTGATATTGCTCTTTCAACGCTTCTTTACTTCTAAATTATAGATTTAATTACAGACATAGAAACAAATCCTGCAATATATTGTACAACCAAACACAACATTTTAACAAGATTTTAATGTCAGGGATTGGATAATATTGAGACGCATCATCTGATATGGATTCATGATTATATCTATCAGAGTTAACATGAATTAATGTTTTGTGCCCTGTACTCAATTTTAACCTGGTAAATTTAATGCCAATCAATTTGTCATTAATGTAATGTTTAATGAAAAATGATGTATAATTTTGTTGCAGTAATAAAATATGTATCCGCTTTTAATGAAGAATGTCATCCTTTGGAAATCTACTGTGCAAATGTTTCACTTTCTAATTTTTCGTTTAGCTTTGAAATAGCTATTATACACGGGTGTAAGAGCTTGGTGGTTATTTCTTGAGTGACAGTTGTTTTTTTTAATGTATTCATCAGAATAAAAACGTTTATACTTAGGTTTACTGAAATGTCAGTTAGATGTTGATACTATAAAAATTTTTTAAGCTGTGTCACAAAATTGTTTTAAGATAATAAAAAAATACAATTTTAATTTTTGTTAATCTGATAATAATGGATTATTTGTAAAGGCAGGACATTTAAACTGGAAGGATATTTAAAAGTTTAATTGCTATCGATAAACAAATACTAACATAATTTATCAAATATTAGCTAATTGATTTTAAAATATTTTAAAATTTTAAATTAAAAGAAAACCTAGTAACCTAAAATACTTTTGAAAAGGTACTTAAATTGTTTTTTTTAATAAAAAACAAAAAGGAAGAAATAATTCTTGGTTCAATAAAATAATCAATTTATTAATCCAAATATTGTAATAAGCAATAATTTAATACTATAATTACTTGTGAACTGAAGTATTGGATCTTTTTAAAAAAACGATTTGACCAAGATGTATGAGACTGTGGTCCACGTAGTTATTAGAAGGGGAGATTATAATTTGTACATCGCATACAAATGAACAATATTTGGGTTATAAACAGTGAACTGTATATTTTATTTTATTAACTTTCAAATTATAATTTATAAAGGAGAATTTTCCTAGTTAATTGTATAATCTCTTCCTCCTTTTCCATTTAAACCATTTTTTTAAATTTATGTTTAAGATTAAATTTATTTATCACCAAATAACTTTTGATCGGATGGGCCAATTTGGATGATTAATTTCTGTTTAATAGACCATGTTTTTCTGGCGGTCATATAATAAATTCATCCAGATATGTTAGATAGATATTATAAAAAATAATTGTTTGCAATTGATTCACATGCATTGTCTCCGGCGATCAGCATTTCTTTCCAATCCCATAATGGTGGCGCGAAGGCACCACTAGAGGGGAGGTCACTGCCAGTCTCTTTCTTCATTTGTCTCTGGTATTGCCTTATCTCATTCGCCAATACAAAGCACTGTTAGGGAGGAGCAAACCCTTGGAGTGGGTGTGGAGCCAACACTGGCCCTCCCACTTGAGCATGCCCTTGGTCCTGTGCTGGCCCAATTGGTGGGGGTGTTGATGGTCCCTGTGCCCTTATCTGATTCTGATTCATCTTTAGTTCTAATGTTTTCAAATTTCTTTAAGTTAATCTTCTGTACTACATCACCTGATATTTATTCTTTAATTTAATAAATGTAAATCAATTGTATGGCCAATTATTACAAATCAATTCTATATAAATCAAGGAACACTACTCATTATCTTAATTAATAACATTATTTTATAATTCACTATCAATTTTTTAATAATTCATATAAAATTTCAAAATATATCCTGTCGCACTGCTGCCAAAATGTAAGGGTTCTCGGATCAAATCAGTTTAAGTATAAAATCATAATCATTATTCACAAGAATTTCGAATGCATCCTTTTAATTTAGTTTATGTATTGCACTAAAATATCCCCATTCCCTTAATGTTCTATTCCCCAATATTTAATTTATTTGCAAGGTAAGCCAGGTGAGTGAGGATCGAAACACAACAAAGTAACAAAATCAATTTATTAACATGTATAACTTGGAAAAAATTGTATAAATGTAAAATTGAGAACAGATTAGGGTGAGAGTATTCAAATCATAAAGGTATACAATTTGGATATTAATTTAAATAATTATAAAAAAAAGCTTAATAGGTTTCTCAATAATTACTAATCCTGGAAAAGAGAAAGATACATTAAATAGTAAAATGTAAAATGTAGATATTTTCACAGTTCAAATAAATGTTGCATTAAATAAAACAGCAATGTATACCAACAGATGTCAGAGACAGAAGATTAAAATAACGTTAAGTAATAATTAAAAACATAATTTAACGAAAGAATGTTCGTCAGTGTTTTTGGATATTAGTATCTATCTAAACAGAAAATATGAAAACTGTTATCATCTTAAGGAGTTTATGTTCGTGTAAAGAGTAATGTTCAAATCAAGAATTTTCGTTATCTTTTCCCAAGATTAACATATAAATGTTTAAATTTCTTCTGGAACAATGTGAAAGAAATAAGACAATAAGTTGCTTGGCCAATGAGACATTAAGGAGACATTTGCTCTACCGTATCATATCAGCTACCCGACACCCTGGATTCCTTAAGTACTGATCAGCTGGGATCTCTGCGATGATGGTGGGGGGTAGAAACTTTCCTCTAGGCGAGGGGCGCTCGTCTCCCCAGGAGGGTCCCAACAGGCAAACCAACAGCCAAACCCAAACAAACTATCAATGAATTTTATAGTGGGTTCTTCACTGGTGGACACATTAAAAAGACCTTGGTAAGATCGAGCTAAAATAAATATCTACGTGGCACATATTAAAGACTGAACTTAAACATATTAAGTTTATTATTTTAAACTTAATAAATTAAAAATTCCCACATTGCGATCGCATTGATTCGCGATGTAGAGGCCGAATTTAAGAATAAAAGGAGATAAGGTGCTCGCACCTAGCTCATACGAAAACTGGACCTTAACTAACTAATTGTCACTCGGAATCTTTTCACATCAGCTCAGCTCCAAACCTTCTGCCTTCTGTTAAATAATACTTGATAACTTCCATTCTCAATTGTCTATTTTCTGTTTCTAATATTCTAAGTAATGTTCCTCTGTCCTCAAATCTCCAATATCGTACCATGATGCCAATAGTATCCTTAATCAATGAGCACATTTTTTTTCTATACAGGAGCCAAAACTACAGAAAATAATCCTTTAAAATTCCAAAGGTTCCAATTCATTTCAAATTCAAAACATGATATTAATGCTCTAAATTCTTACCTAAGACTGTTAATAATAAAAATAATCTAAAACAGGTCCCACTAAAAATTCTAAATGTCCAAAAAATTTCAATATTCTAAATATGGCTGATCAAATAGCCCGAAACCTTACATAGCTGAAGTTTTCCAAGCAGAAGGCGATCTCAAATCCATGTTTAGTTAATTTTGCTGTACGATTCAAAGAACACATTGACTCGTATAGAAAACGAGATCGTATTTCCCACTACGCAAACCACCTCGAAGATTCCGGACACGCTTTAAAGACGCAAGAAGATGTTATGTCTGTCCTACATATCTACAATAGGCCAGAAAAAACTGCTACCCTCGAAGCGATCGAAATATTCAAGGCCAAGAAGTCCTCCCCCCCACCTGCTTCTCAATTATCAAACAGACTTTAATGTATATGCAATACTTAAATCTTTATCCGATCTATTATGATCCCTTTTTTCTCGGTTTCTTTATTATGGTTTTTGCTTTCCTTTGCATTTTGTTATTTCTTGCCTGTTTATTTTTCTGTAAATCCTCTTGTCCCCAGACAACCGGATAAGTTCTCTTTTCGGTCCGCGTAAACGCGCACCATCCCTTTGTATATTTTCTTTTTGTATAATTTATAAAAAATTAGCGTTTACACCCTTTTTTTCTATTGGCCATTATATTTCAAAAATCTGTGCTTTTTCTATTTATCCTGTTGGCCATTATTTCCTCTTTAATTCTTTTGTATCCTATTGGTTCATGTATATGCATAGTTTGTACCACTGTTCTGTATATAAAGGCTTGCATGCCTCTTGCTGTATATATCCTTGACAAAGCCGGGAATAAATGGCAAAACTAGTTGGAACTCCTGATGTCCCTCTGTTATACTGTAAGGCCACCACCTGTTTAATTTTGCTATTGTCTGGACAGGCAAAAACGAGATGGATATGTCCCGTGGAAGGAAATGGGCGGAGGAAAACGATCAAAACTCCATATTAGCTGAACACAACGTTTATCCCAAACGTCATGTGAGCTCTTTGAATATTTCTCAGAGAAGGGGGCCACCATAACCTCCTCCGGGTAAGGCGAATGTGCTATGGAATGAGATTCGAGGATTACTCCACTGGACGATGAAAACCCTACAAAACAAAGGTTACGTTAAAAAGATCAAGTACTTATCTTAAGGTAGCAAATGTTCATGTCTAGGATTGTCCATTACAGGGGGATCAAGGTACGAAAAAAGACCCGTGATACACCCCTCACTCGAAGTGGGAAAAAGACCTAACAGTAAAATAGCATGTACACTAACATGATAAGAAATGATTACTTATCATGAATGTCTTGGGGATAGAAAAAATGTATGCTACAATACGTACATTTTATAGTAAAAATCACGGCTAATAAAATATTGAAGAAGAAGGAATGCAGAATGAAACAAAAACCTTAGCAACATAACAAAAGTGTCAGCTACTAATACGTGTTCAGCAACAAGTACGTAACATCAGGTGACAGTTTTGTTACGTTTTACGATCGCTAAATTGCATTGCTAAGTTTGAGATATAGCTAAATTCTTGCAATAGAGGGGACTAAAACTGCTTCTTCCATAAATACAGCAATCTAACTGTTGACTATAACAACGGAATTTGCACGTATGCAGAGACCAGGGGATAAAAAGATTATGATAAAACTAACTGAAACCAAATGGCTATGCCATGCACTGTAGGGTTAATAACACAGATATTTGTAGAGTAGCTTGAACAAGTGATTGTGTTAATGGATGCCATTTTTTAAGCAATTGATTTGTAGTGAGGAGCCAACAATGAATAAAGTGTTTTTAAGCATAGTTGGTGTGACTAGGTGACAATGGCTTTGTTGAGTGACAATTTCACAAAATTTCATGATACATAATTAATTGTACTTCTGACTGAAAGCTAATTTTCTTTCTGTGAATGTTTGCAAGATTTCATTATTTTAATTATGATATCCAAATAGAAGCATATATTTATTATACGTATAGCGTTAGTCAAACTTCCCTTAATACTTAAACGGTAGAAACCATTTTTTCACAAATCTTATGCAATGAACGAAGATCATTATGCCAGTTTAAATTATAAATCGGGCAATGTTTCAAATTAACACATTAATGTTTACTTGGACATTGATCAGACAGAAATAAAAAGTAAATTATGTCATATGTACAAAATGATTTACAGGGTGGTCCCAACCCATTCATCATCATGTTCAGTATATAGAAAAAAACAGCGAACAATATTACCATTTAAATTAAAGGTTGAGAGTGTGAAGTGATAGTACAGGTTTATTACAAATGATTGATCCGATTTCATAAATTCAGTGTAGCTTTATTTTTTGACATATTGTCACACAACTTTGCAGACGTATGGAAAAACTCAATTTTTTTGGGTTCTCAAGCGTGAACAGCAACAGACCGCTAATCTCGGGTTGCAAGGTGCAATTCAGGAACCATTCAACAGCTGGTGCTAGTATCGCAATGGTCTGCATTTACAATGTTTTGAGAGAGAGTCCATAGACCATACCTTCTATTGAATTCTAATACTACAGTGAAAACATCAACAGTGAATGACAGAAGTTGAAAAAATATTAATTACTTGACTGTTTAATTTAACACAGAAAATACTATCAAAATACGTAAACTCTATAAAAATAATATATTATTTACAGTACCAATACATAATTAAGGACAGTCCGTACTCAAAATAAAGTCTGTTGCTCATGCAGCATGATCGCGCAGTGCATGATGATCATCAGGAAGTGAGTACCAATATTCGCTACAAACATTAAAAGAAATGCAGACATAATTTCATTTTGGCCATTGCAGGCTTGCTATTTCGCACTCTTTTTTTTCAAGTAGTTTTTATTTGTCTGATTTGTATTCTGGTTGGACCATACCATATATCGTCTACTGACTTCTTTTAACTGACGTTACCTGGTTTTTGTTTTGATTACAGAGATTGTCATTTTGAGCGTCTCTTAGCCATAGCCACTGACTTCTGTGCATTATTGTCTGGCTTTTCTAATCCGCTTCCATTAGAAGCTCTAAATTCCTCTTTAGCTTTAATCCCATCATCCATAATTCCACATAGTTTATCAAATTACTACTTGAATATTAGGAATAATTCTGCAAATCTTGATTATGTTCTTGCAAACCTTATGTCCATCTCTCCCCAGCCCAAATTTTTAATTTTCTCAGAAATGTGGTGTCGTGATAATAATGAAGTTCCTCCTATTATTGATTACGAAGTGGTCTCCATAAATCGTACTGGCAAGCACGGATGTGGTCTCTGTATTTATCTCTACAAATATTTCGCATTCCGTCCTCTTGCTCAATTTTCTCAAGTTACAGCTAACTTTGAAATTTTAACCGTAGTAATCAACAACAAACTTATTGTTATTGCAAGCTATCGCCCACTTTCCGGGCAGTTATCAGAATTCATTTCTCACATCTCTAATGTTCTATTCGAGTTACAACGTCTACATACCCCTGTTATATTAATAGGTGATTTTAACATAGATTTTAGCAAAGCTTCTTCCTCTCTTACCTCCTCTTAGACCCTATAACTTGTGCAGGGCTTCTTCCAACTTCTTCATTTTATACATACTTTTCTTATCATAATTCTTATTCAGCCATAGATGCCTGTTTTACTAACTTAAGTGCCATACATCACAGTGGTACTATTGATATTTCCATTTCCGATCATTCCCAATGCTAATACTCTGATATTTCCGTCCCTTCTATTGACAGAACTAACTTTTACTGTAAACGAATAAGTTCTCCGAAAAGGATTGCGATACTTAGTTCCTATCTTCAACTTACTAATTGGAGTGCTTTTTTGAATGAATTTGACACTAATCATCAATTCGATGCTTTCAGATCGCACTTGCAACATGGGTTTGATCTCTATCTGCTTTACCGATCTTCAAAATACAGCTCCAAACGTTGCAATAGTGCCAAAAAGCCTCGGATTACTCCATCGCTTATGATACCTATTAACAAAAAAAATACCCTTTAACGTAAATCTAGACATAATCATACTCCAGCTAATTAAAAAAAGTTTAAAGATTTTTTAATGTTTTAAAAAAACAAATTACAAGGACTAAATCTGATTACTTTAGTAAGCTATTTTAAAACTTTTGCTCTAGTAAAGACAAATGGAGGCAACTTATGAACTTGGCAGGTGGGACAAAATCTCCCCCATCTCCATTTACACATGCCAATCTGATTACACCGTCATTGCTTACGGATTTTCTACATGTGTTGTTCTCTCCGATAAAGAACTCTATTAATTTCGATAACCGTAATTAATATATTTTCATTCTAATAGCGCACCTGGTTTTTATGTTATACTCACCATCTCGGAGGAGGTTTCTCTTGTTATATACCAGTTAAAATCCTCCCCCATTCCTGATCCTTTAGGTTTTTCTTCCGAGGCGATTATCTCTTTGCGTAATGTTCTTTCATTACCACTTGCCATAATTTTTAACCACTCTATTTCAACTGGAATTTTTTCAGCATCCTTAAAGTTAGCTAGAGTTACACCAGTTTACAAGAAGGGTGACCAAGCGCTCTTTTCCAATTATCATCCGATCACTACTCTTCCCGTGTTTGCCGAAATTTTTAAAAAGCTTTTTTACACTTGGTTATCACATTATATTTTTGAGCATGACCTTATTTCACCAATCCAACATGGTTTTTGTCCTAAAAAGTGTCGAAACTGCAGCTTTTGGGGTTTGGGGTATGGCAGCTAATAATTTTGTAATAGCTGCTTTTGTTGATTATACTAAAGCATTTGATTCGTTACCTATAGATCTTATATCATTTAAACTTTCTAGTTTCTATAACATTTGTGGACAGCCCCTAACCTGCTTGATTGGTTTCATGCCAAATCGATCCTATTTCATGTCCTACTTAGGTATATCCTCGACAACACTAGTCAGAAACGTCGGGGTCCCTCATGGCTCCATTTTATCACCTTTGCTTTTCAATATTTATAAACGATCTTCCTGAAATTTTTCCTTCTATTTTGTGCTTTAGGGCAATTCTCTATGCAGACGATCTAACTTTTATAGCTGCTGATCGCGATGTACCATATTTGTTACTTACTTTTAAAGATGTATTTGCTAAACAAAAGACATGGAACGATTCTAATTCTCTAAGTGTTAATATCGAGAAAACTAAGGTGATGTCATTCTTTCAGTGCAATAAGTGCAATATACCTAGCGCACTAGATATATATTATGATAATAAACATGTAGTGACCGGAACGTCTTTTAAGTACCTAGGCCTAACTATTACCCACGATCTTTCATGGGACCAGCACGTTGATTCGCTACTTAATAAACTAAATCGAAAACAAGGTATTGTCTCTAGGCTGTACTACCTGCCACCCAATATCCTTCTTTTGCTTTACTATGCTTGGATCCACTCTTCTTTATGTTTCTGTTCCGTGTTCTTCCTCGGACTACTTCCTCGACAAATTTAAGTCGAATTTTCAAGCTATAGAAGTGGTTCCTCCGAACCCTTCTTAATCTTCCTAAATCAGTTTCTGTGTCTCATCATTTTGGCGAATTATGTATACCAACTATCTATCAGATATTTGTAATACTAGCTTGCACTTTTGTATTCAAAATTCTAAATTCACTGCTCTATGTACAAACTCCAATTCAGCCTGCTCTCAATTCTGATACTCAAACTATCCTACAAGATCTGCAAGCAAAGTGTAAAAGCCAATTATCGTTGCCTTACATTCTCAGTCAGTAAGATAGTCTGAAAGCGTTGTTGCGACTTTCTGGCTCTCACTGCTATGCTTTTTTATCTCTGTTTACACCAGTCAACTTAAACTTATTTTAGGATGGTCAGATTAAGTGAATAATTTTTGGAAATAATAAATATTTGTGTCATATATGTAAGCTCTTTGAGGTGGTTACACCTAATGATGTTTATCATTTATATATCACAGTGTGTTAATTTTTGATTTCCCATGTTAATATTACAGTTGGAACTATGGTTGTTTCTTTTGAAGTTCTCTATTACAATTTAATTCGTCAGACCTGTTTTATTTTTAATTTTTAATTTTTGATTTCATAATTTTTAATTTTTTGATGTGTATGCACTAACCTTGTTTGTTTGCTGTTCATTAATATTTGTACAGATACCCAGAGGACCTAACTTGTCGGTTTTAACCATACTGGCCTTTGTGTATCAATGTTTTCTTCTAATCAATTTAATAAATAAATAAATAAATAAATAAATAAATAAATAAAAATTGATAAATTTTTAAACATAACAGACGAAAAAGTAGAATTTAATGCATAACTAACCAAAATGCAATTTGACCCCACTATGTTTAAAGTGACCAAATCCTTATTGTTATCAGCAATGTGTGACGAAAATTACATAACTGAAATTTATAAATTATTATTATTTTTTTATAAATTATATAACTGAAATTCACAGAATTAAACATCTATCTTCTATCTATATATATAAAGAAGGATGTTTGTGGGTTT
>JAHWFO010111032.1:0-12603 GCA_023313115.1 Rhysida immarginata | reverse complement strand
TATAATGGCTTCAATTGGCTTCACTTTGGTGGCGATGTTAACAATAGGATTGGAATCTACCTTTAATATATGTCATTGGAACAAACAGCCTGAGCAACGCCCGACAGGGATATCAGCTAGACTTTTGTTTTCAAAGGATGTCACTAGATGGCGATGCCAGACGAAGAAAGTTTCATTTTATTCAATTTTTCCAGACTTTCAAGGTCGCAGGTATATATTTTCAGGAAGCTTACTTCTCCCATGGTCAGTTATATGTTGCTTGCTCCCGCCTGTCCAGCTGTCGAAATCTACATGTTTTTGCGCCACAGGGGAAGACATACAACCAAAGAACGTATAAGGATAAGAAGGAAAGGCTCGCGTAGACGTAAGTGGCGCCGCCCAAGTCTGGCGGGAAATGTGTGTCGCTTCGAAGCCCCCGTTCGATGATCGGGCAGCTTTTATCACGTGATATAAAGACAGCCTTCACTTCTTATCCATATACATTTTTTGATTGTTTGTGCTGTTATAACAATGCATTTCAGCGCGGCCTCAGCTCATATTAATTTTCTTGCGCGTGCGTTGCTAAGGTAAAACAATTGCCAAGCAATAAAACATCATTGCTACAAAATAACTTTGGGCCACAAATGTTATTTTAACCTGGTCAGTAGGAAACTGTGAAAAGGATATGATGAACTTTTATTGCCAACTTGAAATGTTCCAAGAAACATCCATGGAATTCGAAGCAGTTGCAAAGTCTTCTTTTGACTCACAAATAACTCGGATCCAATAACTCTAGACATTGAAAATCCAAATTTATTTGAAACAAATTCGGCTGCATACGTTGCAGGCTTTTTAGCCAAAAAAAATTCTTGAAAAAAATGAATGTATTGACAGTAAGAACATTTTAGTTGGTGATAAAACTTTATCCGGATTCTAATTTTCCAATGGTTATAAAATTTATAACCATATTTAATGCAATTGATTTTATTTTTTTTTATAAAAAAAAATTATGTTCAACATCTTTTCCACAGTCTAATTTTTTGTGGGGTCTGCTTTTAAATCACTTTTAAAAAGTAAGTGAATAAAAGTCATGTTAAAATAAACATTTGTTTTCTTTCTAAAATATATTAAAAATTACAAGATTTCATTATAAAATAATGTTATGAAATAAAATAATTATACTTTCAATATAATAAATCGTGTCAGTAAATAAATTAGAAAATAAATGAACAATAATTTAATTTAGTATTTTAAAACTAAATAAAAAAAACTTCAATGAATGCAGGTATAGCAATGCATTTGCTGCCCACTTTGACATGAGCGAGAGCTTCTCTGCATATCACTTTCCCGCCAGGCTGTGGCGGCGCTAGGATCTACAGAACTTATATTAAATCAAGTAGAGCTTTCATTCTTTTCCTTAACGTTCTTTGATACAACGTTGTTTACCGAAATAGACGTGAATGCACAATTACTTTACAATCCATGCCCAGCTTGCCTGTGTAGCTGATTCACTTATCTTACCATTTTTTTTCATTATTTACTTTTGTACATATAATTTAATTTTCTTTTGTTCCCAGTTCATTGTTCATAAAACATCATTTTTGGTTTAAAATGATTATGAAAGGTTTGGAGAAGGCTTTCCAGACTGTTTCTCTTGCATTTCGTTCATACTTTGTTAATCATAGTTCAATTTTTAACAACAAACAATCGTTAAAAAATTACGCCACGCATCTTTTCCACCCGGGCGAAGCCGGGTAATATTGCTAGTATTTTATATGCAGATGAATAGTAGCCTATATTGTTGCAGAATATAAGTTTTGAACACCATTGATGCTCCACTTTCATTTCTTTACCCTTCAACCTGTAAGGTTGACACCCGTCATGCGACGGGTGGAATTTCTAGTGTATTCTAATCCTGTAAAATGAACGATTTGGACTTTTGCTCAACAATTTATCAATCTCATTGTTCATTTTATTACCACATAACGATACTGAAGACCTCTTCCAGTCTTGTTAACAAAGGTCAGAGGTCACAATCTCATCTCCATATCTGACGGAGTCAGCGATCCGTTTCTGGTGTCCTGGATGTCGGTACAACCACAGATGAAAGAGACAACCACCAACGATGTCCTGGATGTCTCTTTCATCTGTGGTACAGCCACCAACGCTGATGCCAGCCCATACTGAATTAGTCCATTTGTCGCACGAAATCTGGATTCACTCATGTTGCTCGTTCATGCAGATCAGGACACGATGATTGTCAGGATGCAGACTGAAAACCATCTCACCAGAGAAGAGGACATTTGAGTCTAGGGTCAAATGACGACCCTAATATCAGTCCACCCTCTACATGTTCTACAGTGTTCAGCAAATAATGGAATGCATGCCATTGGTTTCCAGATCCGATTTCATATAGTCTGGGAGCATAACCTTTATCCAAAGACACCAAGAAACTGTCCCCACAGCTCCGTTGCATTTCTGCGCTGGTTCCTTTTTGCCAGTAACGTTAAGTAGCGATCTCTTAGTGGTATGGCTTATGGGCAACTCCAGAGGCGGAAGGTGGAGGGGGCTTGGGGGGGGGGGGGGCTACAAATTATACTCATAGAGAAAGGAAGTAAAAACTCTATGATTATATTACAAATACAGACTTGGCCAAAAGTATTTAGGACCAATTTGTTATCAGTTTATTATTTTCTCTCATTGTGTACAGATGAAGTGATCTAGTGTGTTTTTGATGTCTTTACGTGTTATTATCATTGAGTTTAATATAATATGCCAAAATTTTACTTTGTGCAAATTCAACTTTTGCATGAACAAGCAAATTGCAAGTTGAAATTTCCAAAATGGTGAAATGCTTGCGTCGGAGCTGTGCAATTTGCTATTGAGCAATTCGCTGCTACCAGATCGCATAGCAATAGGCACAGACTGAAGACCGAAAATTAATAAGTCTCCTTGAAAAATAGGAAGAGAATTTCTTTAGACCTTGTTGCGGAGTTATCCTTAGAAATTTAAAAACAATCTCAGAACAACTTCAGCAAGCTGATCTGAAAGGCTGCAAAGCCACAAAGAAGCCATGGCTCTCTGATTACAACAGGAAGGCCTGCTATGCAAGGGCTCTAAAACACCAACATTTCACTGAAGATTGGACAAATATCGTATGGTCAGACAAATCAAAATTTGAGGTAAGTTAGATAATTGTGTAACTTAAAAAGACAAAAAAATTGAATTAAAAATAACATTCACAGACGATTTTTTTAAATTAATAAAGTCTCTGCATTTCCTTTTATTTCAGGTTTTCGGTACCCCTGGTGTGGCGCAGAGTGGGCAATGAATTTAACCAACACCTCCTAGAAAGAAAGCCTCACAACTGAAAAGTCATACATTATTACATCATCATAAGTCGACCAAATTTAGGGCTTATTATTGGTAGAAATACGATCAACAATGGTCGAATTATGATGATGTAACAATATGTGACGTTTCAGTTGTGAGCAGGGTTGTCAACTCACCGGTTTTTAGATGAGAATATTTATTGTTGGATATTATTATAATACAAGCTAAACAATGCACAAATGTAATAATTATTACACGGTTGGCAACGCTGGTTGTGAGGCTTTCTTTCTAGGTGTTGATTTAACCCAGAGTGTGTGGTCCCGACTGTAAAACATGGCAGAGGAAACGTGATGGTTTGGGGCTGCATGGCTGACTGGAGTTGGCAAAATGTTTGTGTATGAGGGCCGAATGAACTCTATGAAGTACATCAATGTTCTAAAATCGGCATTACTGCCCTAATTTTCAATTCTGTTTGGCGATACAGACACGGATGGCATTAAATTCTAGCAGGATAACGTGCCATGACAAATCACTCGGCACAATGATGTGGTTTCGGAAGATCACATAAGTCTTCTAGAATGGCCTGCTGTGTCTCCGGACCTGAATTCTATAAGTATTTATGGGCTATTGTAAAATGTAAAGTCAGGTGCCACCCAATTACGAGCAAAGAACCGAAAAGTCGCTTTCGCCAAGAATGGAATGGTATAAGCCAGAGACAAATGAAGGAGAGAGACTGGCAGTGCCCTATTCATTTCGCTGAGCACTACTGGTGCCACCAGAAGTGCAGCATTCGCCATGTTGCTATTGGCAAAAAATCTAAGGTGGCGTATATTCTCAATGTAATTTCAGCTGTTTTTGTAGATGATTTCTGGAAGTATTAGTAAGCATAACCTGTTTTCTGATTTTTTTAAAAAAAAAACTTTATTGCATTAACTAACGATAACGTATACTTTTGATGACTCCAAATAGTTGATTCAATGCCTAACGAATTTTTAAAAGACAAATATTTTAAAATTTTAAATTAAAAGAAAAGGAAGAAATAATTCTCAGTTCAATAAAATAATCAGTCATTATTAATCCACATATTGTAATAAGTAATTAACTTATAGGCAGTGGCTACGTACAGTGCAACCTTCTACGCCTTCCGTTCAATGCAACGGAAGTGGCTAGCTATACCGCCATCTACCAACAGTTTCAGACTACAAACTTTCTCTAATTTCGAAACAAGCAATATGGAAGATTCCCATCACTCAGTGGAAAATACTAGCCACCACTTCTACAATACTAGTACGTGGACGCTAATGCTTCGCTCACGGCGACCCCGAATTACAAACATACCCCCAACATAACCGGTTACAGGGGCAGTTGGTTTCCCCTTCTACAATACTAGTACGCGGACGCCATCGCTCCGCTCCAGCGTCCCCTGCCCGCGGCGCACGCTCACGGCGACGTCGATTTACATACGTACCCAACCTATTTGTTTACAGGGGGCAGTTGGTTTCCCCTCGGCCGGTTACAGGAGGCTAATGAACCGTATATTTTAGTGGTCACAGAAATGGCTGCCAGAAAGTTACGGGACTTCATTTTATGGCTAAACCTAAGTTAACCTCAGTCAACCTAACCCAACACTAGAACGCTCAAAAAATGCTGGCTTACCTTTAAGGCATGGTTCCTTTCGACAATGGCTAATCATCCAGAAAGCAGAAAAAAAGAAAATCTGAAATCCACATGACCGCGACATGCCAATTGTGTGGTTGCTATAACAGCTAGCCAAAACACGCCCTCTAACGTCGGAATCCATACAATACTGTTTTGATTCTGTCGGCAGATGGCGGCACAGCTTGCCACTTCCGTTGCATTGAACGGAAGGCGTACAAGGTTGCACTGTACGTAGCCACTGCGTAACTGATAATTACTTGTGAACTGAAATATTGGATCTTTTCAAAAAACGATTTGACCAATATAATTTGAGAATATGGTCCAGTTAGTTATTAGAAGGAGAGATTATAATTACTACATCTCGTACAAATCAACAATAATTTGGATTATAATTGGTGAACTGTATATTTTATTTTATTACTTTCAAATTATAATTTATAAAGGAGAATTTTCCTAGTTAATTGTATAATCTCTTCCTCCTTTTCCATTTAAATTATTATTTTTTTTTTAATTTATGCTTAAGAATAACTATCACCAAATAACTTTTTATCAGATGGACCGAATTGGATGATTATTTTTTTTGTTTAATAGAGCTCAAGTTTTTCTGGTGGTCCCCCAATAAATTCATCCAGATATCTTAGGTAGATATTAGAAAAAATAATTGTTTGCGATTGATTCACATCGGTGTCGGTGGCTCAGTGGTTACATGATCGCCTCTGATGCCCGAGGACGAAGATTTTTTTCAGGGGGAAAATCCTGAGATCACGTTTGCCGGCTGCACGTTAAAGAACCCTTGCGAGGCAAAATTTGCGGCCCCTATAACGCTGTCCTAAAATGACCATAGCAGTTGAAAAGGACGTTAATACCAACCAAACCAAATCAAACCGATTGATTCACATGCATTGCCAGAGATGTAAGCAAAATATTGTGTTTGTGGATCCACAGATAATTAATGGGCTAGGGGCAATTAAGCAAAACAAAAATAAGGAATTATAATTTAAAATCAGGAGAAAGGAATTAAATTTAATTTATTCTTATTGTCCGCAGTTTCCATAACTTGTCCTCTTATATTTTTAATTTTTTTCCCTCTAACCTCTGAGCCTTCTTCCGACCACCAGGTCTGCCCCCTGCTTGATCCCCTTCTGATATTAGAAAATGTACCACTGAACCAATTTCAACAACCTTTGAACTACATTTATCAATTGGCAAAAACAGTATTTAACAAGGAGTTAATCCTCCCGAGGAAGGTATAGGAAAGCAGCAGAAGCCCTGAGATCTATTTTTACCCTTTTATCTCACTTTTTAATCCCCCCCCCCAAATATTTTTAATCGAAAAATTGATTTTCTCGAACGTGGTATTTAGAAAGTGTAAAAAAGCTCCATCTTCTTTCGTTTCTCATCATTTGGTTGGTTTATTAGAAATATTGGCGTCGACTACTAAGGTTATTTTGCGCCTTTTACACAAGTTATATCCGTACGCAGCCCGGGACAAACACAAACATCCATGCCCATGGCGGGATTCGAACCCACGACCAAACAGACTCGAGAACTAGACAGCCTACGCCCTAGCCCTCTCGGCCACCTGGCCGGCTCTCATCATTTCCGATCGACTGATATATGAAATGCCATATGTTGCCGTAGTTCTAAAGACCAAATAACTGCCACCCCCACAATTCCGAACCATCGGGACAATTTGGCCCAAACTTCATAGTAATGTTGATCTTGCTTAGAGTAATGTGCATACCGAATTTCACTCCTTTATATGCATAAATACGCGTAGACCTTTTGGTCCCCTCTAAATTCCGCCCCCAGTGGGCCAATCAAACAAAAGTACAAAATATAGTGAAGGTGCACATGCCCATAGTAAGCTACATTCCGAATTTCAACCTTCTACCTCAAAAAATGCCGAAATTATGAATGTGACGGACGGACAGACAGACATTGTTAAAACAAGTAGCTCCATTCTTCCGCTACTTATTATATTTGTTCATGGCTTGCTTAAGAGTTGATGTTTACTTACCTATAGCATTTAAAATTTCTACGGGTATCATAATGAGCATGTGCAATTGTACCAATTTCGTCCGTTTTTGAATTCATCCGTGCGATGATCAATATTTATCGTATTTATCTGAATATAAGATGAGGTTTTTGTCCAAAATTAGAGGGCAAAGAAGGTGGATCGTCTTAGAATCGGATCTTTAGCCCCGAGAAGTGATGCGGTTGGCTTCACTGCAAAAACCCACTGCTGCTTTATCTGTGTAGGCAGGTGGCTTCACTGCAGAAGCCAAGCTGACTGGATTAAAAATGTCTGGTGTAAACGTCCAAAATCTTTATTAAAAAGAAGAGGAATGCTCGTTTTCGGTCCCATGAGGGAGCATTTAACTAAAAGAGTGAAACAACTTGTAATTATACCAGGAAGTATGACATGTCAACTAAGTTTTAGATGTTTTGGTAAACAAAAGACCATCTGAGGAAGAATATACAGACTAGTTGATAGCAGGTAATCACAGTCTTAACCAACAGCAAAAACACCTTCTGTAAGTCTGTTGAGGACATGGATCAATCTGCATGGGATGTCATTTCTAAAGAGCCTCATTAGGGAATTCAAACAGTATACTGCATTTCAAATGATTAAATGGTGCTGAAGATGGATGACATGTTGGTTAATAATGATGAAATTTAAAATTATTTTATCAGAAGAAAATGTTATTAATAGTATTAAAGCAGTTTTTATTACTTTGAACTGTTTTAAACACTACTAGTATAAAGGTGCAATTGTTTTTTGTTAAACAACTAAGTGCAATTGGTTTATTAATTTACATGTAAGAGTTACATGTAAATAATACCGTGAAAATACAAAGTTCATTTTTTGACTTAAATTTTTTTTTTCTTGAAATACTTGCAAATTTTGGGGGGGTCGTCTTATATTTGAGGTCGTCTAAGATTCGGGTAAATATGTTATCGACTGGCGAAAAAAAGATTTTAAAAATCTTTCATACATTTCGAGAAGATCGAGTTATAGACAGAGATTGAGATTCCCCAGTAATAGCATAAAGTACCTTTCGGTACTTAATAAATAAATAACCAGCTTCTACAAATTAAAACGTTTATTCAATTGCTGAAATTTGTTTATTAAGCAAAACTGAGATCTGTTAATTTTTTTCTTTTTTTTTTTCTTTTCATTTTATACAAAGAACTAATATTTTCTTCCAACAAATGCTTGAGAATTTGCAATCTCACAAAATGGAATAGCAATGTAAGACATTTACAAATACTTTGTAAACTTAGATAAAAGCTTAAATTATATAGTTTTTGTTTGTTTTAATTGCTTCAAAAAGAAGATGTTAAGTACAAGAACTGCAATTCAATTTCTACCAGTGTCAAGGGCAAAAAAAAGCCCAGGATTTTCTATTTCACAGAAGATTCAGGAACTTTAATGCATATTTCTAATGTTATAATTGGCAAGTTTTTACTAATCATACAAATTAGTAATAATTTCTTATTTTCTTAATATTAATAAAAATACAGTTTTCATATGAGCATTAATAGTTTCATAACAGCTTTCAATCGATTTTCACTATAATCTTTTCCAGATGCTTCCCTTAAAATTCCCTTATAATAAATAGCAGTGCCTATAGCTGCTCTCAATTAGTAATCTGCCGGATAAGGTGCCTAAAAGCTGCAAGGAAGCTTAACTCATCTTAAGAGAGAATCTACTAGAAATAGAAAACCAAATGCTTTATTTTATTTTAATTTTTTTTTTGCAACACTGGTAACCAGACAAATATATAAAGAAAAGTGGATGCAAAATAAATCAAATAACAAACAACAGTTTTAGTCATGGCAGGAAGAGAAAAAGCAAATTCTTTCACACCGACTCACAACCTCTTTCATTTCAAAATATATCTGGCCAAAATATATTTGGGCTTCGCCAGTCAAAGAATTCTTTTCAAGCATAAATTAAATAATAACGAATAATAAGAACAAATATAATCTCTAATGACAGCACTTCGGTTGTTGCATAGTATAATCCTATAAAAGGCCTATTTCTTAAAATTTTGTTAAGAAAAATCATTTCTGTATTAAATTTTTTTTGAAAACACATCAAACTTTTTTTAATTAAGAAAAAAAATATATAAATAAATAATAAAAACATTTTTGTGCACATCTTTTCCATTAATAATCGAGGCAACTAAAGAAGAAAAACATAAAACTGCATGACAAGCATAACAAATATCATCAAAACTTTAAAAAAATTTCCAGAGGAAAAATTGTGCCTTGTTAAGAATGTATTATGAAAAATCATGAATGTAACCTTTTTTTTTTCCATTTTGCAAAAAACTTTTGAGGTAGATAAGAAAACAAGGATAAAGAGCAGGGGAGAAAAATCAAACAATAAAATCAACCGTTCTTTGGCAAATTTTCTGTTCAAGGGATATTTTTTTTTTTTCTTTAAGACAAAACAAATAACATGACTGAACAGAAAGAAAAAAAATATTAATAATAATAAAAAAAAATTTACACGTACATAATTACAATAAATTGATATACACGACCTACAAATAATTGCATGATATTGCTTGGGACTACGAATATGAAATCTCCATCCAATGCAGGACAGATATCAATATTGATTTGCTTTTTAAATTTATGGTTTGGGTAGAAAGTATAGTCAGCATTAGGATATTGTGGATATAAAGTATATTCAGCATAAACTGATAGGATCTATTCCTTTTAAATAGATTTCATTTTTTTCCTCTCATTCACTTAAGAAATTGTCAACATTTGGAATAATTCATATAAAGTCTCCCCATTTAAATTGCTTGGACTGGACGGAACGCAGTCCATTGAGCTGCTTGTTTTAAGGTGTGATTGAGGAATATTTCAAGAATAAGCCTGTAATGTTTTAACATTTAATTACTGTTGATGGAATTCACCCATACCCCCCCCCCTTCCTTATTGTTCTGTTCAAAATAAAGAACAATGTGTCACTCTCTTCCACACAGCAATTTCTCCTTACATAACAGCTGCACCACCTTTCGAAATATTTAACAAAACCACTGAATGTAAATAAAATTTCTTAAAACATTTTCTCTTCACTCTAAATGACTAAAGTATTCAGAAGCATCACCTCGACAAATGGGACATGTTCGATTCGTCTGCAAAGAAATATGGAGATTACAAAACATGTTTTATATAGGATTAATCAAGATGAAACATTTCAATTTCAAGAAAACGCTGCCAATTCTTACCTTTAACCATTTATCGACACACTTTGCATGAAACTCATGATTGCAAGGCAGTACACGCAACAGTTGCCTCTGTTCAAAATCACACATGCATATTACACAGGATGTCTGATCAGACTGATGAGTGTCAACATTGAATCGATACGAAGGGAGTTGTTCTATTTCTGCAATTGAAATCATATTATATACCATTAAAATACAGAAATAATTCAAAACTACCGTATTTTATGAGGTCTGTTCAAAAAGTTCCAGAACAATTTGAATAGCATTCCTACAGTTGATTATACAGATCTCTGGTGCATTGTTTTTGTGTGAACCTAACAAATAACCTCCTATTGTTGGATATGTAACTTATCGGTTCTCTGTCTAAATTCATGAGTAACTCTGCCTTCTTTTTTGTATAGCGATGTTTTCGTAAGCATCTTGGAGAAAGCTACCCCTAACTGGGTTAATTAATTTGAAATCCGAAAATTCAAGATTGTGTCCAGAGTCAATAAAATGTTTGGCGACGGCCGATCTGTCCGGTTGACTGTATCTGAGATGGGCAGAAGTGTTCTTTCCATCTAGACTGAGGTCTCTTTTTGATTTTCTGTGGTAGACCTTGCCACAAGTGTTGCAACTAATCGGTTCATATGTACATGCAAAAAAAAAAAAAAAGGGGGGGGGGGGGTACCTTATATCTTGGTTGGCTCAGCAAGATTTTTTTTTCTCCTTTATTTAAAGACCAATTCCAAATTAAACAGGAGAACAGTAAAGACATGTCAGTCTCATTTAATAGTCATCTAATCTGAGGCCTCAGACCTATTTTTCAGGACTTTAATTTGGAATTGGCCTTTAAAAACCCAAATTCTCTATACATATAGAGGATGCTGCAAATAAATACAGGGCAGTACTGCAGGGTAGCCTATCCACTCATACATTGTTACATCATATTTTGACAATTGTTAATAAAATTTAGGGATTATTATTGGTAGAAATATGATGTAGCAATGTGTGAGCGGATAGGCTTCCCGGCAATACTGCCCTATATTTATTTGCAGCACCCTGTACAGGGAGTTTTAAATAGTGTCATCGTGGAATATCTGGATAAATACACATCGGATTGAAAAAAAATTAAAAACTTGGTTTAATATTTTTCAAAAAGCTACCCAATGATACAAATCTCGATCCCCAACCCCTATCCCCTGAGGGTCGGGGAGGGGGCAATTTCAGATTCTAACAACATTTGAAAAATGTTTTATTCTTGGAGTTTTTCAATTGATCTAAACGTTTAGGAGACAGAGGCACTGAAAGTGTGGAACTTTTAAAGTTTTGAACCCATTTTATTGATGAAGATAGAGGGTGGGGTCTTAGAGATATTCCTATTCTACTTTTTGATGGTCTTAAGATCCAAAGTATAAAGTGTGTTGCACACAGGATCACACCATGCAATCCTGACCATACATTTGAACATGCAGCGAGTTGCTGCCAAGTGTGTATGTAGTCTGATGTCATAAGATCAGACAGACCACTGAGATGCATTGTCTGCGGTTCTTTTCAACCATTGAGTTGAAGAGGATGAAACTTCCTTGTCAAGCATCATTACAGGTGATAAAAGATGGGTCTACAGTTATGAAACTGAAACCAAAATCCAGTCTTCTCTGTGCATTGCTGAAAATTTGCCTCAGCCGATAAAAGCATGCAAGTTTGCTCCAATGTCAAAGTCATGCTGACAGCGTTTTTTGATGCCAATGGCACTTGTTCATCACGAGTTCCTCCCATCTGGCCAGACACTGAACCAGAGTGACTACTTGCAAATTCATCATGAATTCATATCCAAAAAATGGAAGGGAAGAAATTTGACACCATTGAGGAGATTTGCAGAAGGACCTATAGATGATTCTAAAGGAAGAATTCTAGGATACTTCAAAAAAATTTAAACACCATTGGTTGGGATAAGTGTATTCATTGAGAAGAGTACTTTCACTGACCTGTTAAGTTGAAAGAATTCTTTAAAAGTGTGCTGGAATTTTTTGAAAGACTTTGTATATGAAATAAGACATAAGAATCAAATTGAACTGTATACCTTAGGCAAATTTTTTTTTTTTTTTTTTGCTTTTCTTCTGTATCAAGAATATTCCTTTCTAAAATACAGTACGTTTACACAAAAATGCACTAATTTTCTGATCTAATTGAAAATAAAATGAAGTAAAGAATGTATTGTCTCTAGATCAGAAAACATTCACAGGAAGCCTGAAGTCACTAACTATTGTACGAGGGTGGGCTGAAAAGTAATGCCTCCATGGCTGTAACTTTTTTATTTTTTAACCGATTTTCAAAATTCTTTTTGTATCTGATACTCACATTTCTCCTCTATGTAATGCACTATTCACTTTTCGACATA
>JAHWFO010111025.1:29649-50017 GCA_023313115.1 Rhysida immarginata | reverse complement strand
CTATTTTTATATATCAATTTTTGAATACTTGTTTCTTTCAATAATTGATTAAATAATAAATTGCTGTCACTGTCTTCCATTTTTAATATTTTATGGGGATAGTATTTGTTCATAATGAATATTATCATGTTTTCTATTACTAACATTCCTCTTTTATCATTGCTACTATAAATGATTTTACATATATCTTCCCTTTTATCTAGACTGCGTTTAGTATATGCTCTGAGGATTTGAACTTGTCATACCAGTTTTAATATAATAAATGTGTTCCTTAAAACGGGTGTTCATGTCTCTGTAAGTTTTTCCTACATACCACTTTTTGCAATCGGTACATTCAATTCCATATACTCCACTATTAACCTTTTTGTAGTATTTGTTTTTGTTTTCTAAGATAGTAATTAATCTATTTACTGGTTTAAATACTATTTTTGCTCCTTTTTTCTCTAGAATTTTCTTGATCTGGTAACTTATATTCCCGTAAAATGATATACAAATTATTTTGCTTTTGTCAATTTTTGCTGTAGCTAATTCGAAAATAATTTTATCCATTTCCCTTTCTTGATACCTGGTCCCTATTCCTATTGCTTTTATTGTCTCCATTTTTTTTTCTTTATCTGTTATACTTAATGGGTATGTTGTCACTCTATTAATTAGATTTCTAAAGACCGCTTTTCTATGTTCCTCTGGTTGGTTAGAAGTTTTGTGTATTTTGCTTATTGTAGCTGTTGGTTTTCTATATATGTTATATTCTAAAAATAATTTTTCATTTACTAACATTTTGCTTATTTCTGTATCTAAAAAGTTAATCTTATTATTTATTTCTAGTTCAAATGTAAATTGTATATTATTGTTTAAGGTATTTAGTTTTTCCTTTAGTTTTTCTAATTCTGTGTCATCTTCTATTATCCAAAGGCTATCATCTACATATTTCATGTATTCAATTACTTTGTTCTTTCATGAGTGTGTTCATATGTGTTTCTTCAAAATTCTGTAGTAATGCTTCTGACATTACACCGCTTATTGGGTTGCCCATTCCTAAACCATATTCAAATATTTTGTTTTCAAATTTAAAATAATTTTGACTACAGATTACTTTTAGAGAATTAACTATGTCTGTCTTTGTATTTTCGTCTATATTGCTTTTTGTTAATTTTTCTTCTATTATTTTTATAGTCTCTTGCACATTAACGTTTGTGTACATATTAGTAATATCAAATGATACTAAATTGATTTTCGGTTTCAGTTTTGCTTGCTGTATTCTTTCAAATACTTCGGCGGTTTTCTTTATCACATATGTGTATTCTAATCCCAGATGATCACGTAATTGTCCTTGTATGAATTTCGCTAGGTTGTAAGTAGGACTATTTATGTTGTTCATTACGGGTCTTATTAGGTAGTCCTGTTTATGTATTTTAATTCTAGGTTTCATAATTGGGGCTGATGGGTTTGGGATTCTCATTTGGAGCTTTCTACCTTTGAATAATGGAGACTTAAAAATTTTTGTGAGATTTAACACTTGCCTTTGAAATTTGGTTGTTGGGTCTTTTTTCATTTCTATGAAATTGTTCTCTTTAATAAAATTATAAGTTTTCTTTCTTAGCTCCTCATTTTTTATATGCACTATCATGTTGCCTTTATCTCCTTGTGTAATTGCGACATCTTCATTCTTCAGTCTTGTTTGTAGCTTTAACAAATACTATCCCCATAAAGTATTAAATAATATGGAAGACAATGACAGCAATTTATTATTTAATCAATTATTGAAAGAAACAAGTATTTAAACAATATAAGTGCTACATTATTAAGGAAATGCGTTGTAGTTATGAAGATAATAATATCAGATTTTATTTTATTAACCTAGCTTGAAATTGACCGGAAGAACCCTTTGTTACATTTCCCAAAGCGAACTGGAGAAATTGGATTTTTTAATGAACTTCAGAGATCTTTAGTTGCTTCTACCAAAAACTGTCGGATACGAGCAGAGTTAGAATACAAGCAGTACTGATTGTAAATACTATTTCTTTTAAGACCCTTATTTTTGTAAGGACAATTTCAATTTTAAAAATAAACTGTATTTTTTATAATTTTACGACAATCAATAGATGCCTAGACTTTATTTTATTATTAGAAAAATAAAATAATTCAACCCCAAAAAATATTTTTGGCTCTTACAAAGTATGTAATCCTTTGTTAGTTGCATTCTAGGTACATCTCACCTGAAGTATTATCAAGATAAGGAGACATGACTTTATATTAATAATAATTCATTTCTTCTGATCATTTTCTCTATCTGATTAATTCATTTCTGAAATTGGATTCATTTTGATTCAATAGTGAAATAAACATTAAATAAAAAGAAATTATGAATTATGTCAGGGGAGGAGGATTCTGAAGTTGGCATGTAGTAGATATTGCAACTATTGGAAGATTAAAATATAAAAAAATTGCATGTACATCCAGTTAAATAATATTTGCAATGGAAAATGAAATATTCTTTTTTGTTTTAATTAACGTAATTATTTTTTTATTTACTTTACCTTTTAATTAAGTTTGATATTCTCTGAAAAAATGTAATTTTATTGAAAAAAAGAAAGTCTCTTTTAATTTTTATTGTAGCATAAAGTACTAAGAAATAAGTTGCCTGAGTTGTTTTTTTTATATTTTTCATAAACCACATAGTATTCTAGTGAAATACAAACAAGTTAAAGTCAAAATATATACATGTACACAATTTGATGAGGAATATACCATATTTTCGGGAATATATCCCACAGAGAAGAAGTGAGAGTTTAAATTATTTTATTCAATTTCAGATTTCATCAACGCCTTAAAATTTGTTTGCAACTCACTTCTTGTAAACCTCGCAGGGAATAAAATCGTGTGGACTATCCAATTTATTTATTACATAAGTTTATATTTTCAGGGATATATTCGCGAAAATATGGTATATGTAACTGTGAAAGTAAGAAATTTAACAATATAATTAGACTGAGATTATTGGTATTCACTCTTGGTACAGATGGATATTGGAAATTCATTTATTGGCATGTTTTTGTGTCGCCTGTGTATGTGGGAAATACAGGGAGTATGGAGAGCAATTCTAGGATTACCAGATATCCTCTTTTACCTGAACATGTCTTTTTTGTGTTCTGCTGCGTCAAGTTATGCAAACTACCAAAGCTTCGTTTTAGATTTAAAATCAAAGTGTATTATGAAGCATTCTTCTCGACTAGTTATGCCAATATGCAGGGTTTCTTATCTGGACAGTAATCATCGTGCTTTCACCTGATTACTCGTACTGGAATAAGTGTTGTACCAGTGCTCATCTTGAAAATGCGAAAAAAGTTTGACATTTTTATATTTCAATACTTGAATGTTTCAAAGTTAGAATGTAATGGAGATCAGTGGTTCTCAACCTTATCACAGCCATGTACAGTTCATTCCAAAAGCGTTTTCACTTGCTTGGCAGGAGTTCAGCCAAGCGAACTTGATCGGTTATAAAGTCTATAAGTTTGAACAAACATCAAATAGACTTCTGAACGAACATCATATAGAAAGTTTAAAATAGACTTGGCCGTCCAGAATGGAAATAGGCATGAGGTTTATGACTTGTGTGGGCGAATTACAGTACTTTTAACTGAAAAGATTAATCGCTGCTTTTTATTTAAGTAAGATAGACTTTGCATATGAAATATTTAAATGTTTATTCTTAAATATTTATTCTTAAATGTTTATTGCTTTTTTTAATATCTCAAGAATGTTCGATGAAGGTTTAGCCTACGTAAAACCTCAGATGTTTAAATTATTGATGAAAATAGGAATGAAAACTCCACAGGCTGAATTCGAACTGGGAACCTTCAAAGAGCCGAAGTTTCCCCGTTCGAATCTAAGCTGTGGAATTTTCTTTGCTATTTTCATCAATAAATATTTAGTTTTTATTTATATATATTTTCTGTATTTCGAACATTGATATTTTTACTTATTACTTTTTAAATTCCGTTATATTTTGATATATTTTACGAGCTCTGTGTACAAACTTTTATAGGTGGTAGAGACCTTATTTTGAATATACACTGCTTTGCAATGACATTGCCCTACCAACAAGGAGTTATCTGGTTTTCGGTAGAAAATAGTGTGGTCACACATGTGCACAAAACTGCAAATCCATGCGTTGGGTGGTTTTCTGTGGAAAACAGCAAAGTCTGGCCAAATTTGTGCACGAAACTGGAATCCACGACATTGTTCAATGCGCCATATAACTTGCTTAGCCAATCTTTACCCCCCCCCCCCCCCGGCTGCTGCTACCATCATACAGCAGTTGTGAATCCAGATCGATCCAGGGACCCAACTCGTCGGGCTCTGGCCATACACGCCCTGGATGAACGTATTGGATCCCCATTAAAAAATAAATAAATAAATAAAAAACTGCATATTATATACTGCATAAATATATGCTTTCTTCATATATCGACAATCGAACAGTGAAGTGTACATTTCTTCAGATGGGATGAAAACAGCGCTTTCACAAAGCTCATCGAACCAGAATAAATTTCAAATGAAATACACTGAGGTAGTCAAGAAGCCTAACCAACCCAAGCAGTCTTCCATATTGTACACCCTTTCGTGCATCACGTCCACTCAATGATATCTATACAACTTCTGGATTGCTGACTCATGGAGAAAAACAGCGCGAAGCATAGCCGAAATTACAGCAAGTCCAGGACACAGTAGTCGATTACTTTGGGGGACGATTTTGCCCTTTCCCATACGATATGATGGTTAAAGTACATAGGAAAAATAAGTAAAAATCTATAACTTCTATATAGACTGACAACTTTAAATAAATAAAGGGGTCATGACAGCGTTATTGATAAATTAAATATAAAAGGAGTGAAAATCCATTTATTAAACTTTTATAAAAATACATAATATCGTTGACGCGTTTTGTAAAAATAAAGAAAAATAATTAAATAAACAGAAAGATTAATGTAATTAATGAAATGAGTAAACTCAGAAATGCCAGTTCGGTGGCCGAGTGTGCTAAGGCGCAGGTCTTGTCGCTATCGGATGGGAGAGTCGCGGGTTCAAATCCCTCCAAGGACATGGGTGTTTATCTTTGTGTTTGTCCCTGGGCTTGGCGCAATATTACCCCATGGAATCAGTCCCAAGTTTATCGTTGGCTTTGTACATCGATAATATAGTTTAATAATAATATAGGAAATAAATATAATAAATTCAACACGAACGAAAAATTAAACTTAATTATAAACTGACAATTATTTCATAATAAGTGAATAAAATGAAAATAACATAAGATAAAACTTTAAAAAATGTAAAAGAATAAATAATTAAAAAAATAATATAAATTAAAATTAATACAAGTAATATAAATTAAGTTAAAATAAATAAGTAAATAAAAATAGAATAAACATAAACAAATATTGCAAAAAATAAATTTGTTAAAACATTAAGACTGTGTTATAATAATTAACTATAATATAATATGGATTTATTTCATTATAAGATGGTTAGATATTGCATAGCGTCCACAAAAGTAATTGACTAATTTTCCTAGTGACTTGAATTTCGTCTACGTGTTTGCTCCATAAGGTTAGCGATTCAGAAGTAGTATAGATATTATATTGGTGTTTTTTTCACATCATTAAAGCGATAATAAAGCGCTTCAATGCATGGAGTCCATCGTAGTGGATGTATACTCCTGTCGGAAATGTTGCCGTCTGTTTTCGAAACTAATAAACTGAAATACAAAATATTTTCTTCCAAATGGCAGACGCACCACTGTCAGGAATGACAGTCTCCTGCTTCTATGGACGTGTAAGAAATGAGGTAAAAATATTTTGTTTGATAGAATATATATAGTAGATATAGTAAACAGGTGGTGGGATTTTTTGCTTGTTGTTTATGGGCAGCATCATGAAAATACTAGCTTCCCATTTAGTGGACACCATGCATCCCCATGTGCTACTCTCCAGGTGGAAACTGGCCATATCTGAAGCAAGAGAAAAATGCTTCCAGGTATCACAGCAGTATTTGCCACAGAAAAAGTATTTTTCTAAAACATGTGAAGAGCCAATATGTTCTGTTTTGAACATTTCCATACCAAGCAGAAACCCAAGTGTTACAGATACAACTCAGTAATAATATAAATATGATACACTAATATAAATAATAACATTCTAAATTATGAAAAATAATATATAAATTATATGCTAATAATAATATAAAAATTTTTATAGTGATATAATGTAATAAATAAAATAAGGAATTTGCTAATAAAATTCATTCTTCGAACTTACTCTGCTTTTCATTTTGTAAACAAATATCACATTACAGCATAATGTCTGCTGCAATGAACAATAGAAAAAATTAAAATATTTACGAATAATTTTATAATATCTTAAGTATTATGTGCACTTTTAAAATCTTATAATAAAGTGGGGAAAGGGATAACCCTTGATGATTGTCAGAAACAGAATACAAACGAAATAAAAAAAAAAACAACGAGAAAGAAGAGTATCACATCTTCCAGTAGTCCGGGAAAGAAACGTAGCTGACGTCTTCAAAGTTGATGTCAAGAATGTGCCTCGGTTTTCAATACTTCATAGCCACTTCATATCCATTGAGTTCTTCAGTATTCCAGTCACTAGGTCATTGTCATGAATCTTCATCTTCTGCACCATAATCAAAAGGGGGTCCTGTATAAACTTTCCGATGTGGACCATGTTTAAATCTGAATGGATGGATTGGTTTTTCACAGTACTTCTGTCAAGCTAGGCAATGGTCCTCAGAGTTACATTCTGGAAAGACTATAGCTCGCTCCATCTGCTTCTACAGGTAGTCGCCCACGCAAGCATGCCATAGTCCGAATAATCGACTTGTACAGAAGTAACTTATTGTCGATGCTCAGGAAGCTGATGCGGCCCAGGAGAGCTATGAGTCTGTACTTAGCCATGACCACCGAGAGAGAGAACGCCTCCGCAATGAAACTGAATACGTTGTTGCATCACGTAGTGTATTGTTATTCGTATTTCTACTAATAATAAGCCCTGAATTTGCACTACCTGTGATGATGTAACAATGTATTCAGTTTCATTGCGGAGGCCTTCTCGGTGGTCACGACTTAGCCCTCTTCGCTTTCTTCCGAGCGTAGGTCACGTTACGATTCCACGAGAGTCTTAAGTCGATGATAATGCCAAGATATTTGTAGTTGTCTACCCAGTCAGTTTTCTTATTGAATAGAACAAGAGACTCTGGGGGACGTTTGAACTTTCTGTTGAAGTACATAGCCTTCCACTTTCTGACATTAAGGTTCAGCTTCCAGCAGTTAAACCAGTCTTCGAACATTTTCAAGGCGTGCTGTAGACGAGTGATAACGTGAACCGGCTTATGTGCTATGTCAAAATGGCAGCATCATCAGCATAGAAATATAGATTACAATTTTTGGGTTTTGGGAAATCGTGCACAAAATAATGAAATAGCACGGGCCCAAGGACAGAAACTTGAGGGTCAACGATCTTTACAACACGGGGCGTGTATAGATTTTCACCAAATTTAGCTTGGTAGGACCTGTCGGTGAGAAAGGATTTCACCATCAAAATCAAATCGGGAGGAAACCCATCTCTAATCATCTTGTAGACTAGGCCCCCATGCCACACTTGGTCAAAACCTTTACTGACAATGAGGAATACTACTCCGCAGTACCTGGAAAGGTTCAAGGGAATTATTTATTTCTTTTCTTTTATTTATTTATTTATCTATTTATTATTTTATTAATTTATTTAATTTTATTTATTATTTTTTTGTTCGTTTATTTTATTACATTTGATTGAGCTAATTTTATATAACTTTTAATTTGTTATTTTATATTATTTTTATTATGTTTTCATTTTATTCATTTATTATATACTATATTCATTAATTAATTTATAGTCTTCATTGAATTTATTATATATATTTAATTTTTATTTTGCTCATTTTATTTTATTAATTTGTGTATTATTTTACTTATTTATTACTTGTTTATTTAATTAATTAATAGTTTCCGTTTATATAAATTTAATTGGTTTTGTTTTATTTTATTTATTCCATTTATTGTAGCATCAGCGAAAATAAAACTAAATATCACAATGCTAAGTGGAAATCTGTTTTCCTTTTTACAAAATAGTTTTACGATTAATTATCAATAGCTTCTTAAAATTAAACCCCTTCTCTGTAAAACAAACGTTTTCATGCATTAAGAGGCGCCATGTGATTTTGAATTCCCACCAGCGATTTCTCGCGAGACGCTTTAGCTATGGGATACCTTCAACACTAGTTTTTGCTTTAAAGCTTGCAAGGTACAGCTGCATTTTTCTCGCGAGCAGAATTTGCTTTAAAGCTCAAGTGTTGTTTTAATGCTCTAGCAAGCTATGGGAACATACCTTAACAAATTGTATTTCCAGTGAGTCTGCAATGACTTGGGCCTTGTCCTGATCAGTTTGCACATAGTCACCTTGTAGTGTACGGAGTGGAAGAAGCGTATTATTCTTCTGTAAAGTTCTGACCATACTCCAAATGAAATTGTCGCGACCCGACAAGCTTTTGAGTTAGTCATTCCATCTATCTCGTCTCTTTATCTCCTCTGGGACTCTTCGCACTAGCCTGTTGTACTTGGTTTTGAGCCAAGGTTCACGATGGTGTTGCCATAGTCTACGGGTCCTGTTTCTTTCAGCAATTAAGCGTTGGATTCCAGGTGTGAGTTGGATTTGATGAAAAGGTTTATTCTCTGATGGATAATTACTAGCTTTGATCGATGTCCTCCATACAGAACGCCACATCGAGATGGCAACCATAGTCCTTAAGAATATCTTTGTAGAGCTTCCAGTCTTGATTATGTACGAGACCTTCTCTGAAATTTATGTCGACATTCTCAAAGTTCAACGCCACAGGCTTGTGGTCAGAAGAAAGGTCATCAACTGTGAAGATATTGTATGGTTTGAAGAAACCCTTCAAGAGCGAGATGTCCAAAACGTCACTAGTAGGGGAGTGGTCATCCTCCACAGGTCCAGCAGCGATGATGTCATCTTTTCCTTGTATGTACCTATAGAGAATCATGCCGTTGTAGTTCTGCGTTCTGGATTTCCAGCTTGGGTGTTTAGCATTTAGGTCACCAGCCAGGACGACTGGAGTATCACCGCTGAAGAGTTCATCAAGCTCGCAAATGTCAAGATAATGTTTAGGTGAATTGTAGAGCGCCACGTACTTCACTTCACCACAGGAGACGTCATTGATAATATGGAGGCCGATTCCATACCTGCATAAGACTTGGATACTAAATCTAGGTGTTGAATTCCCATCTTGCAGCATTTGAAGCCATTCGATCCTTATGGTACACACAATAGCCAGGTAGCTTGAAGTCTTGGCTTGGTTTGAGGTGAGTTTCACAGAGGAAAGCAACGTCGATTTCTTGCTTTATCAAAAAATTGTGAAACTCTATACGCTTTCGTGGAATCCTCCTAGCGTTCCATATCACGCACCGAAGTTCATCTTTGTTGATTAATATATAACGTTTTGCAGCCATAGTATAATTAGTTGGTCGTAACAAGCCCACTCAACTGTGGATAAGTTTTGCCTAGATTAGAAAAAAGATGAAAGATACGTCCTAATTGCCAGGTCGTTAATGTTGAGGCCTTTATCCTCTGGGTTAGACACAGCAGCAGCACAGTATTTGTCTACTGTCACTTTGGAACTAGGCATCCTTTGAACTTCGGGGTATTTTGGACATTACGTGTAGCTTGAAGTGTGCTGTCCACCTCATCTGACGCACTTTAAGGGGTTTTGTCCTTTAATCTTCAGGCAATTTCTTGACTGGTGCCCCTCTGTGCATTTGTTGCAACCAGGATCTTCCATGCAGCCCATGGATACGTGTCCGAATCGCAGGCAATTGTAGCATTGTAGTGGTTTCTTGTTCCCTCGAAAGGCCTCCACTAACACTGCCAGCAGCCCAATACGTTTGATGTTCTTTAATGGATCTTTTTGCTTTCCTCAATCGAATTACCTTTTCCGGGAAGTAATTGGCTCTTTTTAGGTGTTCTTGGAAATCATCGAGGTCATACGTAATATCCACACAACGAATCACGTATTTCAAGACCTTCTCCGACTTTAGTTGATGATGCTGAATTTTTAAAATATCAGGCTTAATTCTAGAGACTAACCTGTTGTGAGTTTCTTCGTCTTTACATTTCACTTTGACGGTTTCAGCTCTGCCCGCATGAACAGTGGTCTTTTCCACTGGAAGATGCTTCTCGAGCTCACTTAAAATCGTCTTAAACGGGACGCCATTAGTCCGCACCTTAACCAGCGGGACTTACCTCTTCGTGATTCTATGGTCTTCATTAGCTGAGCGACTCTGTCAAGTTTTTGGACTCCTCATTCTAGACGCGCTGACGACTTCTTCGTTTACTCTGGAGACGGTCTTTAAATTATCGATCCTCGTGCCTTTTTCTGATTTTTTTATTAGTAACACCAATCCAAGGACTGTCATCCACTACTTCATCCGTTCCGTCAGAGTGACTTCTCTTACAGCCACCGTTTGTCGAACAGTCACTATTTTCTATTAGATCCATAGACTCCACACTTTTAGCACAGGAAATAGTTTTAAAAACATTACTTACCTTGCTGTTATCAACCTGTTTATCTTCTGTGGAGTTTCCTGCCTTCAGGGTCCTGGAGCATTTCCCAAAGGCTTCCTTAAGTTCACTTATCTTGTCAATAACATCTCTACGAGAGTCTGGACTTTCCTTGTGTAGGGATTCAATAACATCTCTAACCTTCGAACTTCTCAAAACTTTTGTGTAGGGATTCTACTTTTTCCTCCAGTGCACTATATTTAGCGTTTATTTCATACCGGAGAGCTTCAATCATTTCGTTGAACACTGAGTCAAAAGCAGCAAACCTAGCATCCAAGCAGGCATCCCGGTAGGCCTTTTTGAAGGACACAGTTTTACCATCTGCCCCTAGCAAAGGCTCTTCAGCTGACTTCAGCGTGGTTAATTTGGACGAAGCCATCATATTCTTAATATATAATTGTATAGAGCCGAGGGAGGGAGAGTAACCTCGCAGCTAAGTGTGTGCTAAAGAAGCCATCCTAAGACGGGCGCACCTAGCTTAAAGAAAAAAGAACAAGTCAGGTTTGCGAGAAAATTAATTAAACGCCAGGGACCCACTCATGAATGATTAGAATAATAGATGATATGCAAAAAGTCCTTAGTTAGGTTTGCGAGGAAATTAATCCCAATACCAGGGACACGGAAAGATAATGAGCGTCTTGATGTACTGGTTTACGGGAATATTAATTTCAATGCCAGGGACCAGCACATGGATACGTGTCCGAAGCACAGGCAGTTGTAACACTGTAGTGAATTCTTGTTCCCTCGAAAGGCCTCCACTGAAACTGCCAGCGGCCCAATACGTGTTATGTTTTTCAATGACTGGTTGTGTTCGGTGTTCGGGAGTATAACCAAAACCATCGGCATATCAATGGATCCTTTGGCTTTCCTCAATCGAATAACTTTTTCCGGAAAGTAGTTGGCTCATTTTAGGTCTTATTGGAAGTCATCGAGGTCATACGTAACATCCAAATTACGAATTACGTATTTCAAGACCTTCTCCAACTTCAGTTGATGATGCTAAATTTTAAAAATATTATCAGGCTTAATTCTATAGACTAACCTGTTTTGTGTTTCTTCATCTTCACATTTAACTTTGACGGTTTCAGCTCTGCCCGTATGAACGGTGATCTTTTCCACTGGAACATGCTTCTCGAGCGCAGTTAAAATCGTCTTAAACGGGACGCCATGAGTCCACACGATAATTGGCGGTACATACCTCTTCGTGATCCTATGGTCTTTATTAGCAGAGCGATCTTGTACATTCTTCGGATTCCTCATTCTAGTCGCGCTGACGACTTCTTCGTTTACTCTGGAGACGGTCTTTAGGTTATCGATCCTCGTGCCTTTTCTGAATTTTTTATTAGCAACACCAATCCAGGGACTGCTATCCACTTCTTCATCGGTTCCATCAGAGTGACTTCTCTTACAGCCACCGTTTGTCAAGCAATCACTATTTTCAATTATATCCATAGACTCTAAACTTTTAGCACAGGCAATATTATTAAAAACATTACTTACCTTGCTGTTATCAACAGGTGTATCTCCCTTGGAGTTACCAGCCTTCGGAGTCCCGGAGCATTTCCCAAAGGCTTCCTTCAGTTCGCTTATCTTTTCAATGACATCTCTACGAGGGTCCTGGATTTCCTTGTTGATACCTTCGAACTTCTCTTCAAAACGTTTATGTAAGGATTCGATTTTTTGTCCAGTGTCCTATACTTAGCATTTATTTCATCCCGGAGAGCTTCTAACATTTCGTTGAACACTAGGTCAAAAGCAGCAAACTAGCATCCAAGCAGGCATCCCAGTAGGCCTTTTTGAAGGACACAGTTTTACCATCTGCCCCTAGCAAAGGCTCTTCAGCTGACTTCAGCGTGGTTAATTTGGACGAAGCCATCATATTCTTAATATATAATGGTATAGAGCCGAAGGGGGGAGAGTAACCTCGCAGCTGAGTGTGTGCTAAAGAAGCCGTCCTAAGAAAGACGCATCAAGCTTTAAGAAAAAAGAAAACAAGTCAGGTTTGCGAGAAAGTTAATTCTACGCCAGGGACCCACTCGTGAATGATTAGAATAATAATAGATGATATGAAAAGTCTTTAGCTAGGTTTGCGAGGAAACTAATCCCAATGCCAGGGACCCAGAAGGATAATGAGCGTGTTGATGTACTGGTTTACGGGAATATTAATTCCAACGCCAGGGACCAGCACATAAGACGTAACAGAAGGTGAATATCGCCCTGAAAAGGACACACCGTGAAATGAGAGTAATGAAATGATACCTGAAAAGAGAGGAGAGGTGATACCTTGAAGAGCTAGTCCTGTGTCCTGTCCTTGCATTGGATTATACTGCCTTGTCCCGTCGATGATATTGCAAAGCAAATCAAACCAGAATTCGTTAAATATGCACAACAGTGAATTAACCCCAACTTAATTCTCATCAAAATTGCTCACGCTTCATTTGCACCGCGTGCAATTCCCTCCCCTCACTGTTTCCAATCAGCAAAATAGAATCAAAGACTATTCAACTATCTTTGCTGTAGCGAATTTATTCGTCACAAGTTCATGAAAAACATAAAATGATTTAATTCGTATTCGCCATTATATTGTTGATGGGAGCCTGACAATTGGGTGGATGACAATGGTTGAACGACAATTTGGTGAAAGTCAATTGGGTGGACGCGACAATTCGGTAGATTTCAGTTGGGTGGACGCGACAATTCGGTGAACGTCAATTGAGTGGACACCATTTTTGATGCTACGGTAGCATATTTGAGGCCTAAAAATAGGCCGTAGCACAAACCGTAGCCGAATTAAAATTGTAGCACTTTTATAGCATATTTTGTGATTTTGTAGCATTTTTGTAGCACTTTTGACAAAATCCAGATGTGAGATGCATGATACGTCATCATGAGTCACCAATAGTACTATACTTGCATATTGCAAAGCACTTAAGCCAGTGAGTTCTTATAGGCAGCACGGTTAGTGATGATTGATAATAGCATATACACCATATTGCCATTAATGACCGGACACTTTCGACTTTAGACGTTCTGTCGAATATCTAGAAAAATACTTGACGAATTATCCTGAAATTTCAGGGGTGTAAAAAGGATGTTACACCTCATATATTTCAGCGAAGGTTTTCTCCCGAAGGCAAATAAGTGAACCAAAAAAATAATGCTTGAAATGCATTATAGCTGTAGCATATGCTTAAGAGGCTCGTTCTATTGTATGAGAATAGCACCTATATTCATGGAGATATAAAGGTTTCTTTAAAAAGGTCGAAATGTTTTCGTAAGTTTTTTGTTTATAACACGCAGAATTTTCAACCCAATGCAATGCCATTTATAGGAAACTTGACAAACTACAGTAGAGACAACACCCTGCAATCAGAATAGAAAAATATTAAATATTTGATGAAATATGAGCATTTTTACTAAATAATGTTTAACTGCGCATGCGCATGTGTTACCAAATTGTCTTTTGCATAATTTATTAGCCAAATGTATAGAGCCCTCTTATAAAAAGCCCAAGCAAATATCGTGAAAATTGAGAAAGATATCGCTGATAGAATAAGTTGAATTTCAGTTGCTCTCAAAAATAAGAATTTCAGTTGCTCTCACTAGTATCAATTTCTTCTTCTTACGCTGATATGAAGTCAAAATTTTTTTCATGTCAGCGTAAGGAGAAGCTGATACTGGTGTCCGATCCAAAAAATAAAAGTTTCAAGCATTATTTTTTAAAGGGTGTTTCCAAACATTATTTTTTTGGTTCACTTCTTTGCTGGTCCCCTATTTGCCTTCGGGAGAAAGCTTTCGCTGAAATATATGAGGTGTAACATCCTTTTTACACCCCTGAAATTTCAGGATAATTTGTCAAGTATTTTTCTAGATATTCGACAAAACGTCTAAAATCGAAAGTGTCCGGTCATTAATGGCAATATGCTGTATACAGGGTGGTCCATAAGTCTGTCCCCCCCTTTTATTTTTTGAACCGAAGCAGATATGTCAATTTTGATGAATCCAATGAATAGGAAGTTGTGGGTGGCTTATCCCATGGTGCACTTTTCATCATCCCAAATATGCAAATTAGGACACATTCAAAATTTATCTCAAAAACTGTAAGGGATAGAGAAAAAAACCCAATTGCAAACTTGTTCAGCATAAAAAAACAAACAAAACAAAAAAAAATCATCCAAATCGGACCAACGGTTCCCATAAAAAGTTAAAAAAAGTAAATAACCATCTCAAACTAAAAAAAGCCAACTGGGCCAAACCAAAGCGAATCATGTTGGTAACACTCTAAAGGGTATGTTCCACATGATGCCCTTCAGCACCAATGCACAACTGAGCACGTAGTTTCAAAGATGCCATCACTCTTGTTACCATATCAGATGTAATGGATTGGCAGGCAGTCTGAATTCTCTGTTGCAAATCCAGCATAGAAGTTGGCTGAGTCTCATTAACATTGTCCGTAAGGTAACCCCACAAAAAGAAGTCATTTGAGGAAAGATCTGGTGAGCGTGCAGGCCAATGAATTGGGCCATCCCGGCCGATCCACTGACCTGGAAACATTGCATCGAGATGATCACAAGTAGCTGCCGCTGAATGGGCTGGAGCCCTATCATGTTGATACCATACCCTTCGAAGTGATGCTAAAGGAAGCTCATCTGCAAATTCTGCCACTACAACATTTATTATCATGTCTCTGTATCGTGCAGCTGTCAACGTCCCTTCGTAGAACAATGGACCAACCAATCCACCATTGATGATTCCACACCAGACATTCACTCTCCAATTCACCTGGTGCACAGCTTCTCGTAACCATCTAGGGTTTTCTGTTGCCCAATAATGGAGATTGTGTTTATTAACCAGACGATCTCGAGAGAAGCTGGCTTCGTCTGACCACAAGACCCAATTGAGAAAGCCTGGGTCATCGTCGATGCGATTTAGCAGCCAATTGCAGAACTCAAGACGAAAATCGTAGTCTGCTGGCTTCAATCCTTGGTGGCAGTGGACATGGTAAGGGTGGAATCCATGCATATGAAGAATCTTAATACTGATTGATGACTGCAGCCAGCTTCTTCAGCAACTGATCGAGTACTACAATGAGGATTAGCATAAACAGCAGTTAAAATGGCTGTGCTGGAGTCCTCTGATGTGACAGTTGTTGGTCTACCTTGCTGGGTCTGATGACTGACACTTCCTGTTTGCTGAAATCGTTGAACAACCTGGCGAATTGTCTTAGAAGTGGGAACTCTAGCATTGGGATATCTAACTTGGTATTCCCTGGCTGCACCTTTGTAATTATGTGCAAATCCAAAACATAAAACCATACCAACCATTTCTTCTCTACTGTATTCTGCCATTTTTCAGACCTGATTGGCAGTTTCTTATCCATTCATCAAAAAGCTTCAGCATTTAAAGGGCTATTGGATAAAACCCAACAGGGGGGGACAGGAAGA
This sequence comes from Rhysida immarginata, assembly GCA_023313115.1. Lineage (NCBI taxonomy): Eukaryota > Metazoa > Arthropoda > Chilopoda > Scolopendromorpha > Scolopendridae > Rhysida > Rhysida immarginata. The sequence goes on along the minus strand of JAHWFO010111025.1, from coordinate 33,885 downwards.
TGCAAATGCAATTTTTTTTGGGAACCGTTGGTCCGATTTGGATGATTTTTTTTTGTTTTGTTTGTTTTTTTATGCTGAACAAGTTTGCAATTGGGTTTTTTTCTCTATCCATTACGGTTTTTGAGATAAATTTTGAATGTGTCCTAATTTGCATATTTGGGATGATGAAAAGTGCACCTTGGTATAGGCCACCCACAACTTCCTATTCATTGGATTCATCAAAATTGACATATCTGCTTCGGTTCAAAAAATAAAAGGGGGGGGACAGACTTATGGACCACCCTGTATATACCATGAAAATTTCCGATTCGGGACCCACTGCTGCTACTGTGTGATTGTGTCACTCGACGGACGACTGCTCATCTTAAATTATGGTAGGGTCATGCCACCATGTGATTATTTATTTATTTATTTATTTATTTATTTATTTATTTTTGAGAGATTATTTAATATGCTTAAATTGTTATTGCATGATGACAGCGTTAAATGCACGTGTACTATTGTGCCTTTGACTGTAGGGGTTGCATTTCGAAAACTAAAAATTCCAATGGTAGTTTAGTCTATCCTCAGTTGACAAAAATAAGTGCGTTGCTTTCCATTCCAGTATCAAATGCAGATCGTGAAAGGATATTTTCATCGGTGACAGTTATAAAAAATAAAAAACACAATAGACTTTCCGCAGAATAACAGTTAAGCAAGGGTTAAATTCATGCACATCATTTACACCATCAACTGAAACGTTATCACGTTTTAATAACGATGTGTATCAAATATTCATGAAAATGAAACTTTTGAATGTATGAATGCAAATAATTGAAACTTTGTTTTAATAAAAGGTTTAAATTATAAGTAGTGGTTGATTTCGTTTGTGTTTGGCAATCACAGTTGTAATTTATGACAGGCTTATATGTAGCATAAAGCGTAGCATAATTGAGATGGGTCTGTAGCATAAAGTAGCATAATTCAGATGGCATTGTAGCACTTTCCGTTTTCAAAACCTGACCTGGCAACATGAACGTCAATTGGGTGGACGCGACAATTCGGTGAACATCAATTTAGTGGACACGACAGTTAAGTGGCCGTCAATTGGGTGGGCGCGACAATTTGGTGGAAATACAAATTCGATTGAGATGTATGAAACATCGAACATCGGCGTCTACAAAACTCAATACATCGAAGGTTTCCATCGATGTTTAATAATTTAGGAAAGTTTCCACCTTTGATTTGTCACTGATACATTAAATTTAAACAAAAAACCAGTATAGAAAGAAATTTTGTTTATTCAAGTAATTTCTGGAGTAAATGCATTTCATATACAGAAAGAGTTAACAATATCAATTTTTCAACATAAGGCCACGCAAAATAAATTCTTGTTTATCGTCCGGTGTTTACAAAAAAGTAGGGGCGGCAGGTGGCATTTTTTCGAAGCAAATAAGAAAACCCGAATGTATTAAATTTAAATGTAGTAATATATATACATTTATCACTATCAAATTTTATATGAAACGGTGTAGCATATAACTTTAAAATACTGTAAATATTAAATTCCAAAAGTATTTGTCTCATTTTTCAGAAACAGACGTAACAATGTTATTGCCAAGACTATATGTTTAATATTTTTAAAACGGGAACAATGCATTTATTGGTGTTCCTTTTCAGTTTCTATCGTGGACATCATCCATTTCGCTGCTGCTCGCATGGAAACATCGCTAGATCAAGCTCGACGGCGATTATCCATGATAATTCCGAAAATCCACTAAAAAAGCTGAATTAATAGGAATCAACATCGATCGATCTTCATAAAAAATTTTCACAAAGAAATATTATGACACTCGATTATAAAATTGTAAAATATGGCATACAGTTTTACAAAATAAATGAAGCTCTATATAAATCTTTATTTTAAATTAAAATAAATAAATAGATAAATAAAATTTTAATTCAATAAAGATGATGGTGTAGGACTTTCAATTCAACTATACAACTTTGTATTTATTTATTTGTTGACGAATCCAACAAATTAATACGGGCAAATTTATCAAATACTCTGATAGACAACAGGAGTTCCTGACTCCTCACTATAAACTGACCTCAGGCATAAAATCCTGCTCAAATCGGCAGCAAAAGTTGCTCCAGAGCAACTGCAAAATTTTCGATATTTCCATGCGAGCAGCAGCGAAATTGGTATAAACTGCCAGTTTGAGCAGAAATGGGACCCGGGATGAAACCTTTATCACCACGCTGTCCACAATCGCATTATGACGCATTAATTATGGTTCCGATTGAATTGAAAGTCTTACACCATCATATTTATGTTATAGTTTACCTTGAATAAATATTTAATTTCCAGTATGTGATCAGTTTGTCGTATTTCTTTTATAGTTATTATTCACATAAATATTTATGTTATTATTTAATTTTTACACTCTAGTATTATTGTTTACCTTTTACTTAATAAAAAAATTTTTTTTCCTATATGTGAATAGTTTGTTGTATTTCTTTTATAGTTATTAATTACATTCTGAGCAAGAAGGTGTGGCAAATCTCCGGTGTGGCAAAAGTCCTACACCCATTTTCATCATGGATTTTCCAGTTTGTTACACACTCGTGATTGTCTAAAAAATTGGACAGCAATCTTAGAATGGGGATGACTAGACTGATTGTTGTTCCTTTCTCAGCAGACAATTCAGTGGTTATTTGAGAAAATGGTTTCAAAATTGATTCAACCTCGTTAGCAATTTTTAATTCTGATGAAGTTAACATGTCTGGCCCATTGCCAAGTTTCATTAGTGCCAATGTAAGACTTTCTTTCAATTCTAGAAACCTCTCAAGCATCACGTATTGAGAATTCTACTGAGTGCACACCTCTTGTCTAAGTTTTAACACGTTTGATTGTGTTTCCCTTTGTTTATTTTCAAGAAGAGTGGCAGTGTTGCTTCTGCGGAAAAAAGATACCTTCTGCGCAAGGAAAAGCAACATAGATGTTTGAGAACAATCGAAAACACGATACATCATCTTGGAAAATCATGGATGCATCGCGGGACTCTAATCACCTTAGAATTTTAAATTTTTAACTGGTTGTTTGTTTATAATTGACACATCTTTAGTGCAATTACAAAGCAATTTGCTTCATTCATTTCATGTCGAAGGTACTTTTTATGCGGGAATCTTTCTTATTATTTCTTAATTTATTAAATCATTGTGTAATATGTGCAACATTTTCTAGTTAGCTTTAGTGCTAAGAGTTCCATTATTCAATTAAAAATACTATAATACTTAAATTACTAAAGCTCCTTAAAATAGGAATTTCGGTAGATAAATCTGTTATTTGACATTAATATAGCACGTGACCCCCCCCCCCTACAGCACTAGAAAGGCGGTTGGAGGGGAGGACAGAAGGTAGAGTTCATTTCATTTTTAGGTTGAAAGGGTTGATCCCTTATATAACCATTTCCCCCTCCAGTTTTTTAAGAAACTTAAGTTACTGGCGCGTGTCTGAAAGAACGGACCCCAATCTAGACCGTTTGTGCGCATGCGTTTCCTGTGGGTGCAACTAAAACCTGATCTCACTGATCAAAGCATGCAGGCCAGCCAACACCACTATCGAGATATGGAATGAAATCTCATTGTTTTCTCTCAATGAAATGTAATTTTTATATATTTTATTGTTTATAAATTTTTATTAAAGATTTGTTTCAGGTATATAAATGTATATTTAAAGGTATATATATGTTTTCACTGAAGTCGTTTTTTTTTAATTTATGAAATCATTATTTATTACAATAAAATGAATAAATTTTTAATTTTAATATTTATTTTTTAATTTTCAGTTGGGATCTATGTGTTACCAACTTAACGAATTTTTATAAATATGATTTTCTCTCGTTTTCTTTTCTTTATTTTAAGTTTCTTCTGCATTTTGTAAATTTTCTTACCCTTATAGTTTATTTTGTTGTTTTTATGTAAACTTCTTGTCTTCGGACAACCGGATATGTTCTCTTTTCGCTCCGCGTTAAACACGCACCATCTCTTTACAATTTCTTTTTTGTATTTTTCAAAAAAAATTTTCTATTTATTTTATTTGATTCTAATGGCCATTACATCCTTTTTGAACTCATTGGCCCCCTTGCTTTATATCCTATTCGTTCTTATATTTATTTACGCTCATTGCTTAACTTGTACCACTGTTCTGTATATATAAAGGCTTGAATGCCTTTTGCTGACTATGTGCAAACT
>JAHWFO010111025.1:6129-24649 GCA_023313115.1 Rhysida immarginata | reverse complement strand
ATTGGCTAGATCGAGGGGCCCCTCTAGTTTACTTAAGTTTGTTTCATCTGCTGTATGTATTTACCCATTGCTTGATTTTTTCTGGCTGCACCAGATATTATTATAGTGATTATTGTTTTGGAACGTGAAATAAATTAGTGGCTTTAATTTAGTCTTGTGAGCAAGTGTTTTTATGTTAATGAACCAATGCGTGTTCCTCTATCGATGCCCCGAAGTCCTGATAGGCTTCGCTGTGTAGCACCCGTTGTGTGAGACTAGAACTACTTATCTATAGGGCGGGGTTTGTCACAACCTAAATGTATTCGCTGTGAAGGACAGCATACGTCAAGTTTCTCTGGATGTCATAAATATCCCAAAACAGTGAGCAGAGTGCGTGATGCTAAGACTATTGAAGGGAGATCCTACGCTTCGGTGGTTTCAAAAACTGTTGACAAAAGTTTCAACCCGTCTGATTTGCAAGTTATGAACACTAAAATATGCGCGATGCTCAAATTATATGAGAAAATCGGAAAATCTATTCCGCATATTGTTAAATCGTTCTCTGAAGTTTAATCATGGCTAGCAGCAGCTTCGAAGTAGTCAAGCAAGGAAGACTTTGGTGTACCATCTGGAATGCCAGAGGCATTTCACGTAGGCGAGTGGAATTCTTCGAGTTCCTATCGAGAAACAAAATTGATATTGCCTTTGTCTGTGAAAGTGCATCAACAAAGTTTCATAACGGGCACGTGCACCAAGCTGCCATCAACAATGCTTAAATGATAAACAAAAAGTAACACTGTATTCACTTATCACTCGTCATTAGGAATCGATTGATATATTACATGCTTTAAGTTCCAAGAGCTCCTCAACATCCCTCATCAATGGAACCGTTTCAGTAGAGTTGCATTCAGTCACAGAGCATGGAATTAAGTACTGAATGTACTTGTTCATATTCGCGACTGTAGCTGTCTTACAAAATGGTTGATGGAATGAGGAACATCATTGTCGCACCTCAAGTCGGAAAGGCCATTCAAGCTGGATACATGGTCTATCATAAAGATAGACTCCCAAAGAATCCTGCTCATGGTGTTTCTGGTGGAGCAGCTGTTATAGTCAAAGAGGGTATTGAGCATGTTGAAGTCATTACTCGGAACTATTTAGGAATGGAGGCGGCCTCTATTCTCATCAAGGACCTCACGATTGGCTGGGTTAAGTTTGTTGCGCTGTATAATTCCCCAGGGCATGCGATTGACCCCTGCGAGCTCGACATGTTGCTCTCTGGTAATTTTCCTGTTGTTTTGGCAGGCGATCTAAACGCGAAACACCCTCACTGGTTACACTGTCGCTATCGGTCCAATCAAACATACATATTATTGTGATCATTCGCCCACGAGCGATGTCCTGGATATTGCTATTCTCAGGGGTCTCTTCAAACTGTTCAGTATATACACGGTGGACGATTTAACATCAGACCATCTTCCAGTTGCCCTTAACTTCGATGGCTTAAATATGGACATCCTGAATCGGCTTCCTGTAAGGCGGGATTGGAAACTCTTTCGTGACCTCCTTAAAACTAGAAATGGCTACACAGCGAATGCCTCCAGCACCAATGAAATCAATGATAGAGTCAAGACATTACCAATAACATCAACAATGCGATGTCTGCTAGTGCTTGCCCTATAGATCCTGACCATCTCGATCTTCCTCCAAGTATTAGGCAAATTATTGCAGAGAGGAATGCCTTCTGACGACTTTGGCAGCGTACACTTGATCCCATCTTTAAGAGAAAATATAATAGGCTTTCTAGGAGGGTCCACGAAAAAGTAAGAGAGCTACGAATGCAAAAATGGACGAGCAAATTGAAGAATCTCACAACTCATGACAACTCTCTCTGGACTATGATTACAGCTCTTAAGTGTAAGAAAACGAAATTCCCACCCCTGTTTTCTCCAGATGGTACTACTCTTGCTACTACAGACCAAGATAAAGCTCAATTAATTGCTGAATCACTTAGCAATCAATTTATCACCCCAATTCCAGACACCCCTGACGGAGAGCATGCAATCAGCGAGGTTCGCGATATGTGCTGCAATTTTTATGAGGGTCGGCGTGCTCCTATAGAGCTACCAATCTACCCGATGGAAATTGTCGAGATCATCAAGAAACTCAAGAATAAAAAAGCCCCTGGAATGGATGCCATCACAAATAATGCACTTAAAAATCTACCTTCCAACCTGATTCTTGACATCGTTACACTAATTAATGACTGCTGGAAACACGGATATTTCCCTACTGGCTGGAAAGAATCAATTAACCTAAGCATTCCTAAACCAGGTCTTAACCCTTAAATGCCTGCAAGTTACAGGCCCATCAGCCTTTTACCAACTATGTCTAAGGTTCTAGAACGGACAATTCTTAAAAGGTTCAATGAATTTTGCTCTGCCAACGATCTTTTTCGTGATGAGCAGTTTGGTTTCCGTACGGACCACTGTTGCCAAATGCAAATATGGCGGCTTGCTGTCGACGCAAAAAACTCTCTTAACAAGTCTCTATATGATGGCATTATCTTCCTAGGCATTTGCAAGGCCTTCGATCAAGTTTGGCATGATGGTGTCATTTATAAAATGATAAAATTTGGATTTCCAAATGACCTTATCATGCTGGTCCGCTCATTCCTCTCAGACAGGTCTTTTCGAGCTAAAATTGGTGACTCCCTCTCCAAATCATGTGTGGTTAAAGCCGGTGTCCCACAGGGGTCAGTTCTGGGACCAGCCTTGTTCAATTTTTTTATCCAGGACTTTCCAAAACCTGACAAGTGTAAGCTGTACTTCTACGCTGATGATGCGGCCATCTTAACCTTTGCCCGTGTTCCTGTCCATATCATCTCTCGCTTGCAGAAAGCGCTGCATCTCTACGAAAAATGGTTCAACAGATGGAGGCTGAAGTTAAATGTTGGCAAGTGCAAGGCTATGTTCTTCACAAACAAACGCAGAAACCCCCCAGCTTTGCTTACCCTGTACGGAAATAAGCTCGACTGGGTCAAAGAATATAAATACCTTGGTGTGGTGATCGATTCTAGGTTCACCTGGAATCAACATGTTTCCTACGCGCTGAATAAGACAAAGAGGGCCAAATTCAGTCTGATCGCGTTGCTTGGTCGTAACAGTGCTCTTGACATTGATAACAAGCTGCTCATCTACAAAATGATCATCCGCACGATCTTGCTTCATGGTATGCCAGCTTGGGCTTCTGTGTGCAAAACAGGGTGGAAGGAGCTGCTGACATTCCAAAATATTACTCTTAGAGCAATTGTGAAACTTGATCGTGGAGTAGCCAACAATAATGTCGTCCATGAGGACCTAGGGATGACGCATATTGGCAAGTTTGTAAAGGATACGATAAGGACTATACTCCCGAAGATGCTTAATCACAGGAATCAGTTGGTGTCTGTAATTCACAACCCTTCTGACTACAGGAAACACTTAAAACATCGCTTGCCCAGCCATGTCCTGGAAGTTAACTTCGACGATGTCAGGAATGTTATCTTCCCCGACTTTTGGATAGCCTAGTTCGCCTCTGGCTCCCTCCCCCCCCCTTTCTATGACAATCTTCAATCAACCTTTTTATCCCCAGAATGAGGGGAATATTCTTCATTCATCTTGAGGAGGACCTTCGGGGTTTTTTCAGGCTTCTCACCTATCTCAGTGTACTTTCCCTGGTCTATACATGTGACGAGTGAGTTTGGGAACTCTGCTTCAGTACCACTCGCAATTGATTCTTCACTCCACTGCTCGATTGTCGATTGTCCTTTCCAGTTGTTAGGTTTTTATTCTCTCTTAATCACCTTTGTTTTTCGATCTGGGAGGACGATCAGGACGATCAAAACGGACTAACTCTTCAAGGTATCACTCTACTCTCTTTTCAGGTATCATTTCATTACTCTCATTTCACGGTGCGCTCTTTTCAGGGCGATACTCACCTCATGTTACGTCTTATGTGCTGGTCCCTGGCATTGGTATTAATATTCCCGAAAATCAATCCATCAAGACGCTCATTATCTTTCTGGGTCACTGGCGTTGGGATTAATTTCCTCGCAAACCAACTAAGGACATTTTTTCATATCATCTATTATTATTCTAATCATTCACGAGTGGGTCCCTGGCGTAGGATTAATTTTCTCGCAAACCTGACTTGTTCTTGTTTTCTTAAAGCTAGGTGCGTCCTTCTTAGGACGGCTTCTTTAGCACACACCTAGCTGCGAGGTTACTCCACCCCCCTTCCGGTTCTATACATTCATATATGATTGCTTCGTCCAAATTAACCATGTTGAAGTCGGCAAAGAAGTCTTTGCTATCACCTGATGGTAAAAGTGTGTCCTGCGAAAGGGCCTACAGGGATGCTTGTTTGGACCCTAGGTTTGCTGCATTTGACCCAGTATTTAATGAATTGCTAGAAACTCTCAGGAATGATATAAACTATATATATATATATATATAGGTATATAGATATATAGGTTTTCAATCTACCAGGGTACTATGTTTACCGGAAAGATAGGCCTCCTAAAAAAGCTTAAGATGCAGGCTCCGGTGGGGTAGCTATTGTTGTAAAAAGAGGTATTAATCACACTAAGATTGTCACACCTAACCTTGTCAATATGGAAGCAGTTTCCATTGTCATCAAAGATGCTGATATTGGAGAGGTCAGGTTTACTTCCCTATACAAGCCACCCAGGCACAAGCTAGACCCTCGCGACATAGATGAACTACTGTCTGGACCCACCCCAGTCGTTATGGCGGGTGATTTGAATGCGAAACGCCCACACTGGAACTCCAGATGCACTAATCAAGATGGCTTGGTATTTTATAGGTACATGATAGACCAGATCGACACTTCGGTTATTGGCCCTCATGAAGATACATACTACTGTGATCACTCACCCGCTAGTGACGTGCTCGACATTGCTGTTCTTAAGAGGTTTTTCAAACCCTATAATATTTTACAGTAAATGCATTATCATCTGATCACCTACCAGTTGCACTAAATTTTGAGGGGATAAATATCGACCTGAGAATAAATCTTCGTTATAAGCAGGACTGGAAATTTTTTAGAGAACTTATGAACGACAGTAACATTCCCTGTCAGGATCCCGTCACCAGCAGTGACATTGACGAAAATATCAAAAAGGTCACTCACTCCATCAAGATGGCTACAAATGCTAGTGCTACTCCGGTGGATTGCAAGCGGCCAGACCATCTGGAACTTCCTCCCTCCATCAGGCAACTCATCCACGGAAAAAATCACTTCAGAAGACTCTGGCAGCGTACTTGGTTTCTCCACTTCAAGACGAAGTACAACAGATTATCCCGCAAGGTAAGTGATCAGATTACGGATTTAAGGAATCAAAGATGGATCGACAAAGTTAAAAGTCTGTCCGCCCAGGATAACTCTCTCTCTGGAGTATGGTCAGGGCCCTTAAAAGCAACAGGACTATTGTTCTCCCTCCTCTGCTTACAGACGGTGGCGATTTCGTTAGCAATGACCAGGACAAAGCACAAATTATCGCCGATTCACTAATGAGCCAATTCTCTACGCCCAAAGAGGATAATCTGGTCAATATCACTCGTGAGGTCAAAGACTGGTGTGATAAGTATGGCCACACCCAGCACGCTCTTGCCTCTCCTGATGTCATTGGCACCTCTGAGATATTGGACATCATAAAGCGCCTGAAAAACAAAAAGGCAGTCGGCATTGACACTATTACCAACAGTGCTCTCAAGAATTTACCTCCCAGTGTTATCTGCATCATCACCAAGCTCATGAATGACTGCTGGCTTAGCGGCCATTTCCCTAGTGCCTGGAAGGACTCACTCATCATCACCATTCCTAAACCTGGACTGGATCCTGCTCTTCCCGCAAGTTATAGGCCCATTAGTTTGTTGCCCATGCTTTCAAAAGTCTTTGAGCGCACTATACTCAAGAAGTTCAATGAGTACTGCGAGGTAAACAACCTCATTCGTAGTGAGCAATTTGGCTTCCGTCCAGGCCACTCAGTCAGCTTCAGTTATGGAGGCTCGTTGCTGATTTAAACGGTCCTCTCAACCTCTCTATGTTTGGTGGTCTCGTTTTTTTCGATGTCCAAAAGGCCTTTGACCAAGTCTGGCATGATGGGCTTATTTACAAAATGATTACCTACGGGTTCCCTGACGATCTAATTGCTCTAGTTCGCTCATTCCTGTCAAAGAGGACTTTTCGTGTTAAGGTTGGGGACTCCTTGTCTGAACCCTGCGATGTTATTGCTGGTGTACCCAAGGCTTTGTCTTGGGGCCAGCCTTATTCAACTTCTTTATCCATGACTTCCCCAAGTTTGCAATGTTTAATCTTTCTATGGAATGACTTAAGAAGAAAACTGAATTCTTGCGTTAGAGCAAAGAAATCAAATAGGGAATGGAAAAAAGGCTAGAAAAAAGGCTATAAAAAATGTGCACTATCCGCAAAATCGCGCGACCAAGATAAGTGAAATGATATTTAGAAGCCCCCCACCCTGTAACCAGCTGTTATATAACCCCTTTTCTATTTGGTTACGAGTAAAAGGCTAAATTAATAAAAATGTCATTTACCTTGGTCGCGTGATTAGTCATCGCGATTGTGCAGATACTACAAATTATCCCACTTTTTTGTAGGCTTAATGCTGATCTTCGAGTTTGTTCCCCTAAAATTGGCCGAAGGTTGTCTGTCAAAATTTTTGCCAAATTCTTTGATAGTCGAAATAAGTGACGAAAATGTTACTCATGACAGCCGAAACCATGAATCCGCGTTCGTAAAACTCGTTGCCTCCTCAAACAAAGCCTTTCCGCTGTTTCCAATGCTCTGATTAAATGCAGCACAGGGAATACGTTGGCTATGTTCTTTCTTTTTTTTGTGGGTAGCTGTCTCACAAGCTCTACTCACGTGATTTGACAACTCACATGAGGAGTTGATTTTCCAGAATACCAATTTTGTCTGATCATTCGTGTTTGTACCATGTGATACTCCAAACTCATGTGAGTTATTAACACGAAAATTTCGAGAATTGGGCCCCAAATGTGGTCATACTATTTGTACTGAAGGCTTAGCTGACTGCTGGCAGATTCATTATGAAGTGGCTTAGCAATTCCATGGGTTTCCAAAAATCCTAGGGTGCCAAAGCCTAACTTCAGAGGTGAATTCAGGAAGGTAGCCGGCTCGCTATGGCTAGAGGTATCGCCTCCTAGCCATCACGTGATACACTGTGATCTAGCCGTAGCTTATTTTAACGATCTAGGCCCACTGCTAGACTAGGATCTAGCCATCGAAGATCGAAATCGAAGAGAAAGATTGAAGGGATGAAAAAAAGGGTGAACGAATGGAAAAGAATAAAAAATTTCTGCATTATTTTGATTAATTTCTGTTGCAAGCTCTAATTGTTCATTAATTCAATAATAAAATCAACGACAAATTAAATATCTCAAAATAAAAGTTAAACATTTTATTAGTCATACAGAAGTAAGAAAATATTCATTACTACAATCTCTCCTTAACTTAACCTTAAATATCTCGTCTCTGTTGTGTATAATAAATTCATGTCCGTTGATAATGATTCGCGTTTCGATCATATTTTCATGAACGTTTGCTTCAGTGGGCGCAGCCATCTTGAAAATGGCCAACGTAGCCAACTTTTGAGAAGCTCGCTTAAAAACCTAGCCGGCTACGGACGGGCGGAGCTAGCCAAGCCTAGCGAAAGGGTTCAGGAAAAAGGCTCGGCTAGCCCACCTAGCTGTAGCGAGCTGACTACCTTCCTGAATTCACCTCAAGTCATGCTGCAACAAGGCTTGCCAAAGCCTGTATCCAACTTGTCATACATTGAGGGTCTTGCTAAAGCCTCCTTTATCCAAATTGCTGTGTAGTTAGGATTAACTACTTCCAAACGATAGCACTTCTTGCTATTCTATACGCTTCAGCACCAGACCAACTGCTCTCAAGGACAAATAGAACAGGCCTGAAGTGAAAATGCCAAAAAACACTATTGGAAGTGAATGTCTTTATTCCAAATAAATATGAGAATGTATTTTAACCACACAATAACAACAATTCAAATTAATTAATCAAAAAGAACAAGTCTATTGCTAAAATGTTGGCTAAATACAGAAATATCAACCATTACCAATATTACGCATGAAAAAACAACAATTTGCACAGAAACTACAATTGCTGGCAATGTTTCTGTTGTATTCACAAAAATCAGAAAACTATCTATACCAGTCAACTCTGAGTTATATAATCATAGAAAACATGCTCTGCATTATATCAACGAAAAACATTCTATGGTTTTCAAAACAGCATAATATTTTTGTGTTTTTCTTAACACCAAAATTCCATTCTGTGGCTTAGACAACTGCAACAGCAACTCTCTGAATATCCATCAAAAATCACATGCCATTGTTAAAGGAAAAACAGACAGCAATAAAATTTTGTACACAACGATGACATGGCAAGAAAACAACATAGCTTAATTTCAGAAATAAATAAAATAATTTTGATTAAATGACTCTAGAGCAACATGTTAAAAAAACAAATCACTGATGGAACATCACACAGGCTCGACTGGAGTTCACTCCATCTGCTTCTACATATAGCCGCCCACGCAGTCATACAATAGAAGAAGATGGTTTGAATCACTGTCTTGAACAGTAGTAATTTATTGTCGATGCTGAGGGCGCTGTTTCTACCCAGGAGACATATAAGACTGTACTTAGCCCTCTTCGCTTTGTTCAGAGCGTAAGTTATGCGACGATTCCAGGAGAGTCTTGATAACGCGAAGGGAATCCGGGGGACACTTAAGCTTTTTGTTGAAGTACAAGGCTTTGCATTTTCCGACGTTAAGATTCAGTTTCCAGCAATTAAACCAGTCTTCAAACTTCAAGGCAGTCGAGTGATAACGTGAGATGGCTGGTGCACCCATGCCATGAGGGCAGTATCATCAGCATAGAAATATAAATTTCCCTTCTCGGGTTTTGGGATATAATGCACAAAATAATTAAAGAGAACGAGCCCGAGGACAGAACCCTGTGGGACACCGGCCTTTACCAGAAGATGCGTGGAGAAGTTTTCGCCAACTTTGGTTTGAAGAACCTGTCGCTAAGAAAGGATTTCACCATCATAATCAAATCAGGAGAGAACCCGTCTCTAATCATCTTGCAGATTAGCCCCTCATGCCACACCTGATCGAAAGCTTTACTGACATCAAGAAAAACCATGCCGCAGTCTGGAAAGGTTTGTGGGGTGCTCAGATCTTCAACAAGCCTCCATATCTTCATCCGACTCTCGGGATTATTGTTAACAGGGGTAACAAATTGCATCTCTAGGGAATCTGCAATTATTTGACCTTTATCCTGATTAGTTTGGACCTAATTACCTTGAGGGGTGCGAAGTGGAGGAAGTGTATCATTCATCATCTTCTGAAGAGCCCTAACCATGTTCCAAATGGTATTGTCGCGAGCCGACAAGCTTTTGAGCTTGTCATTCCATCTAGCATCGCGAAGCTCTTTTACTTCTTCATGAACTCTTCACAGTAACCTGTTGTATTTGGATTTTAGCCAAGGTAGACGATAGAACTGCCAAAGCCTTCGGGCCTTGTTCGTCTCTGCAATCAAGCGTTGGATTCTTGGAGTGAGCATAATTCGATGAATGGGCTTTTTTACCAATGGATAGGTGCTATCTTCAGTGGCACTGTTTATTGGCCTGGTTATGTTTCCAACACGTGGATCGATGTAATCCATACTGTTTGCTCCATGGAGATGGGAGTCATGGTCCTTGAGGATTTCTTTGAAGAGCTTCCAGTCTTGCTGATGCTAGACTTCTCTGAAATTGATGTCGACATTGTCGAAGTTCAGTGCCAGAGGCCTGTGGTCAGAAGAAAGATCATCCATCGTGAAGATGTTGTATGGCTTGAAGAAACCCTTTATTAGCGATATGTCTAGAACATCACTAGTAGGGTAATGGTCACAGTAGTAGGTGTCCTCCACAGGTCGGCAGCAATGATGACATCTTCACTTTGTGTATACCTATAGAGAATGATGCCGTTGTAGTTCTGCTTTCTGAAGTTCTAGCTTGGGTATTTGGCATATAGGTCACCAGCCCAAAAAACTAGAATGTCACCATTTATCGTCGAGATAATGTTTAGGTGAATTGTAGAGGCCACGAACTTCACTTCACCAAGGGAGGCATCATTGATAATGATGGAGGCCGATTCCGTACCTGCATAAGACTTGGAGACTAATTCTTGGGGTTGAATTCCCTTCTTAATGATGATCTCAGCGCCCCCAGAAGCACATCTTGTAGAGTTTGAATCTCTACGATTGTTACAGTATACACAACAAACAGGTAGCTTGAAGTCTTGGTTTGGTTTGAGGTAAATAATAGTTATTAATTAAAAAATACAAATTAAATAAAAAATAAGATATAATAAACAAAAATAATTAATCAAAATCAAAATAAAAATCTGACGTTTCGGATAGAGACTATCCTTTTTCAAAGCAAAAAAAGGGATAATTCTCTCAAAGCAAGTAGAATATTAGAGAATTATCCTGTAGTTATGAAAGTTGTACTAACAGACGAGTTTATATATGGTTTGCATGGGGAATAGTAATACGGTATTGGCTGAAAAACAAAAAGAGAACAAATGAGATTAATTAGAAGAACTGTTGGGATAGGACAGGACGGAGGACAAATAGGAAATAATAAGGGGGCGGCGAGAAAAATGCAATAGGATGACACATGAAATTGAAATTATGAAAAAGTTAAGGAATGATAGGGTGCCTAGCAAAAAAGATGAATTTTCCTTGATTTTTCCTGATTATCAGCAGACAAAAAAGGCTGTCATGAAAGAATATTATTGACATTACAGGAATGGCTGCCGAAACTGTGGATACCGATGTATAAAAAAATGGAATAAAAGAAAACACTAATCCACATCAATTCTTTTTATTCCTCAGATGCGCATTTCGGATTTCACAAATCCTTCATCAGTGAGTGAGTTATTGGTAAGATTAGGAAGAGTTGTTTTAATATTTTTAGTAATGGAGAGGATGTCATTTTGTATGGACTTGATGTAAACTTCAAGTTCAGGATTGATATCATGAGGAGGGGTCCAGTTGCTGGGAATATGGAAGGTTGAGCTGGTAGCGGGAGTAGTATTAGAAGGATTCATGCAGAAGTATAGACGGGATCTGAGGGTACGGCTGAAGTTATCGACAGGGGAAATGATATCAAAAGTGTCAATGGTATTAGGAGTGGGACAGAAGGAAAGACCTTTAGAAAGGGTTCTGATTTCGAGAGATGAAAGTTTAGTGGTCGAAAGATTAATAACCGCGGTTGTGCCAGGAGTGGAAGAGCTAGAGCTGGTGGAGGGAGCTGGATCGTTTTTAGACAGGGAGTTCAGAAAATAGGCGGATAAAGGATTAGAGAGAAAATCGGTTTTATTAGGGAAGGAAATACGGTCTCTCTGAAATTTATTACACTTATTGGAATAAAGAAAATCAAGCTTTTTGCAAATGAAAGTATGAAGAGCGTCAATATCTGGGGGATAAAGAGAGGAGAGAGAGTCGTGTTGGGTGATGGCCTGAAAGAGGCTTGTGCAGATGCTCGAGCAATGGTTACTGAGGATAGGAAGGATGTTACGGGTAGAGTCAGACACAGTGGAATGAACTTGCGACAGAGTGGCAGAGGGTAAGGGGACTAATTGGATGCTGGGGGCAGAGACCAAACCTTTAGGGATTGTGCCGAGAGTAAAGTAATGGGAAAAGGTGATTTTGTGAGCATGGTAGGTACAGTATTTGTCGTAAAGCTTACGGAGCTGAAAAAAAAGCAGGAGGGTGGGTGGCTGTTAGTCATAAGTTTTGTGTTGATCGTAATTTTGTGGAGCTGCGTGTGTTATAAGTGTGTGGTCTGGCGGACGTGTCAGAGGTGGAAAGTGGGCGTGAAAGTGTGTCTGGTATTCTTGTAGTGTTTTGTGAAGGTGTGGGTGTGAGAATTGGGTTAATAGGGGAGAGTGTTAGGGAAGACGGAACATCGTGAATGGTGGGTGAGGTTTTGTTATTGGAAGTTGTTGTGTGGATGGTGGAAGTAGATGTAGGTGTTTGCTGAAGGTGTTGAAGGTCTGAAGGTGAAGTTGTTGAGATCTGAATATGAACTGGTGAAGCAGATAGTGAGAGGCTGTTGTCGGAGATGTTGCGTGGTGTCTGATTGTTGGTGTCTGGTGTAGTGTTTGAGATAAGGTTGAGTTTGGCAAGAGGTTGACAATAACTAAGAATGTTTTGTGAAATTAGATCTAAACCCTTGTATGAAAGATGTAGCCCATCCCTGCAAATGTGACTAGGAGAGAGTGGACAATGTTGTAAAAAGTGAAATCGTTTAGAAGTGCTGGATAAAATCTGTGCTAGTGTATTGAAGTGTGCAATGTGTTTGTTAAGTTGTGAAGTGTTCTGTGAATGTAAGGGTCTGTGGAGATTTATGTAGCGTGGTAGAACTGATGATAAAGTGACTTGGATGTCTTTGTTGGTGGAGAAGATGGTAGCGAGCTGTTGTATAAGGGAGTGTATGGCAGTTTCTGGAGTGTTAATTAAAGAAGAGATATTGTTCGTGCCTATGTGAATGATGAGATGTTCAATGTCGGATGGAATGTCATGTAAGAGTGTTGGGATGTCCGAAAAGGTGCAACCACTACGAGAGCGAAAAAACAGGGAGTGGTAGGAGGAAGAATTATCCCTTTTTTTGCTTTGATAAAGGATAGTCTCTATCCGAAACGTCAGCTTTTTATTTTGATTTTGATTAATTATTTTTGTTTATTATATCTTATTTTTTATTTAATTTGTAATTTTTAATTAATAACTATTATTTATTGTATTCCAGGGTTCTTATGTCTCGTCCTTCTCTTAATATATATCCGTTCTTTGGTTTGAGGTGCGTTTCACAGAGAAAAGCAACGTCGATTTCCTGCTTTATCTGAAAATTGTGAAACTCGATACGCTTTCGGGAAATCCCCCTAGCGTTCCAAATTACGGACCGAAGTTCACCTTTGGTTGATTACAGTATAACGTCTTGCTGCCATAGTATAAATTAGTTGGTCTTAAGGAGCCCACACAACTGTGGGTAACTTTTGCCTAGATTGGAAAACAGATGAAAGATACGTCCTATTTTTTATACATACTTGGTAGGTCCTTAATGTTGAGGCCTTTTTCCTTCGCCCTAGGCATTGCAGCTGCAAAGGATTTGTTTGCTGTCACTTTGGAACTAAGCATCCTTTTAACTTGGGGGTATTTTGGACATTTCGTGTAGCTTGAGGTGTGCTGTTCACTATATCTGACGCACTTTGGGGGGGGGGTCTTGTCCTTTAAACTTGGGAAAATATCTACAGGCAGGTGTAGCATTGTAGTGGCTTCTTGTTCCTTCAAAGACCTCTACTAACACTGTCAGCAGCCCAATGCGAGTGATGTTCTTCAATGACTGGTTGTGTTCAGTGTTCTGGAGCAGAACCAAAACCACTGGTATATCAGCGGATCCTTTGCTTTCCTGAGTCTGATTACTCTTTCTGGGAAGTACTTGGCTCTTCTTAGATCTTCTTGGAAGTCATCCAGATCATACGTTACATCTACATTACGAATCACGTATTTCAAGACCTTCTCAGACTTCAGTTGATGATGCTGAATTTTTAAAATATTGTCAGACTTAATTCCAGAGACTAAACTCTTGTGAGTTTCTTCGTCTTCACATTTAACTTTGACGGTTTCAGCTCTGCCCGTATGAACGGTGATCTTTTCCACTGGAGCATGCTTCTCGAGCTCTATTAAAATTGTATTGAATGGCATGCCATAATTCCGCTTGATAATCGGCGGGACATACCTCTGCATGATCCTTTGGTTTTTATTAGCCGAGCGACTCTGTGCATTCTTCGTATTCTTCTTTCTAGATGCGCTGACGACTTCTTCATTTACTCTGGAGACTGTCTTTAGGTTATCGATCCTCACCCCCTTTCTGAATTTTTTATTACGAACAACAGTCTTCCACATACTGTCTTCTACTTCTCCATTGGTTACATCAGAGTGACTTCTTTTAGAACCACCATTTGTCGAACAGTCACTATTGTCTATTATATCCACACTTTTAGCACAAAAAATAGTTTTAGAAAAATTACTTATGTTGCTGTTATCAACTTGTTTATCTGTCGTGCAGTTTCTTGCCTTTGGAGCAGCTAAACATTGCTGAAAGAATGTTTGAAAGCCACTTATCTCGTTCTTAATTTCCAACTTGATCCTATCCAAGTTATCTTCAATACGTTTACTTAGGACATCCACTTTGGCCTCGGAGAGACTCTAGCATTTCCTTAAATACTAGGTCGAAAGCAGCAAACCTAGAATCCAAACAGAACATCCTGGTAGATCTTTTCGCAGGACAATCGACAATCGAACAGTGAAGTGAAAATTTGTTTAGCTGAGACGTAAGCATGCTTACACAAGTCTCACCCTTCCGGAATAAATTCCACATGAAATACATTGAAATAGGCAAGAAGCCTGACTAAACCAAAGAGGTCTTCAACATTATAAAAAAAATAGTAAGATGGACGATTGTCAGAAGAGTGGGAGAGGGAGAGGGGTAGGGGCAGGGGGTGGTATCACATCTTCCAATAATCCGGGAAGGAAACGTTGCCAATATCTTCGTAGTTGGCATCAAGAATTTGCCTCAGTTTTCTAAACTTTTTATGCCACTTCATTTCCTTCAGGTTGTTCAGTATTCCAGCCACCAGGTCATTGTCATGGCTCTTCATCATCTGCACCATGTTCATCAGGAGATCTTGGATACACTTTCCAATGTGAATCATGTTCAGATCTGAGTGGATTTTTACCATCCTTCCTCCAAGTTGGTCAGTGGTTCTCAGGGTGACATTCTGGAGCGACTGGAGTTCATTCCATCTGCTTCTACTTATAGTTGCCCACGCAGGCATATCATAGAGAAAGATCGTCTGAATCACTGTCTTTGACAGTAGTAATTTATTGTCGATGCTGAGGGCGCTGATTCTACCCAGGAGAGATATAAGACTGTACTTAGCCCTCTTCATTTTGTTCAGAGTATAAGTTACCGACGATTCCAGGAGAGTCTTGAGTCGATGTTACCGCCAAGGGAATCCGGCGGACGCTTAAGCTTTTTGTTGTAGTACACAGGTTTGCATTTTCCGACGTTAAGATTCAGTTTCCAGCAATTAAACAAGACATCAAACTTCTGCAAGGCATTCTGCAGCCGAATGATAGCGTGAGATGGCTGGTGCGCCTATGCCATGATGGCAGTATCATCAGCATAAAAATATAAATTACACTTCTCGAGTGTTGGGAAATCGTGCACAAAATAATTAAAGAGAACGGGCTCGAGGGCAGAGTGTGGAGAAGTTTTTACCAACTTTGGCTTGATAGAGCCTGTCACTAAGAAAAGATTTCTCCACCATAATCAAATCAGGAGAGAACCCGTCTCTAATCATCTTGTAGATAAGCCCCTCATGCCACACCTGATCGAATGCTTTACTGATATCAAGAAACACCACGCCACGGTACCTGGAAAGGTTTAATGGGGTGCTCATATCTTCGAGCCTCCATATCTGCATCTGGCACGAGTGGGCGGCTCGAAAGCCAAGCTGTTCTTTCCGCACAAAACCATTGGTGAGACTGTAGTCTTTGAACCTGGTGAGGATCATTTTCTCCAAGCATTTAGACATCGAATGGCATAGGCTGATAGGTAAGTAGCTCGCGGAAATTACAGGATTTTGCCCCTGCTTGGAAATACTTAACACAATAGACTGCTTCCAAGCAGACGGGAAATAGTTGTTCTTTTCGCAGGAGTAACAGCACCTGATTATATGGGGTGCGCCCACCTATCAGAGCAACTTGGCCAGCCATGTGTAGATACAGGATTGTGATTGGTGAGCTTACATAAAGATGATATTTCTACAAATGTGTACAATAGGTTACCTGATTGGACGAAATTTGATTTATACATGTAGTTCAAAAATAACGAGGTGAAGCAAGCAAATATAGAAAAGCTTTTAAGAAACTAAAAAACTAAAAACTGCTGCCACCTACCAGTGATGGTTATCTTCGAGGGGTTAAACATTGATGTGAAGATAAGGCTTTGCTACAAACAGAATTGGAAGCTCTTTTTGGATATTCTTCAAGAAAATAGAATTCCATACAAGGAGGTTATCGACAACGAGGACATCAACACAAATATCAGTGCGATCACTCGTGTTATCAAGGATGCTACTACTTCCAGTACCTCCTGCTGATCGCAAGCATCCCGAACATGTCGACCTCCCTCCTTCAATCAGGCATTTCATTCTTGAAAGGAATTCCTATAGGAGATACAGCAACGCAAGCAACTACCTTTTTTCAAGACTAAGTACAACAGATTCTCTCACCAGGTCCAGGAAGAGGTTAAAGTTCTACGAACACAAAGGTGGAGCGGAAAACTATGAGGGCCTTTAAGGGTAACAGACCCATCCAATTGCCACCACTATTTGCAGGCAATGGTAACATAGTCACCAGTGATAGGGAAAAGGCTCAACTGATCGGCGATCCCTGAAAAATCAATTTACCACGCCTAGTGAGACAAACGTGGATAGCCTCCAAAACACACGGCTAGTTACCGATGGGTGAATCGCTTACCGGTGCATTCATCGTGTTCCTACCCCTGAGGAAGTCATTAGAGCCCAAGCAATCTCCGACGTCATCAAGCGAATTAAAATCAAGAAGGCAGCAGGTATTGATTCTATCACTAACAGTGCTCTCAAGAACATACCTTCTAATATTGTCTCAAACATTACCAAAGCCATGAATGACTGCTGGAAACTTGGTTGCTTTCCCGACCAGTGGAAAGAGTCCGCCATGGTTACCACACAAAAGCCTGGTATAAATCCTTCCCTTGCTGATAGCTACAGGCCCATAAGCTTCCTACCTATGCTATAAAAAGCCTTTGAACGCATCATTCTGAAGGGGTTTAACGAATTCTGTATAGCATACAATCTCGTTCGTGATGAGCAATTTGGCTTTTGCCCAGGTCACTCTTGAAACTTCAGATCTAGAGGCTTGTAGCAGATTTAAAGACTCCTCTTAACTGTGCTAAATACGGTGGAGTTGTATTCTTGTATGACCGTAAAGCTTTTGATCAGGTTTGGCACAACGACCCAATATACAAAATGATTACTTCTGGTTTTCCGGGAAAACTGATTACCTTGATTAGTTTGTTTCTATCAAACAGGATATTTCGTTTTAAGGTTGGCTGTTAAATCTCTAACCCTTGTGATGTCAATGCTGGTGTTCCCCAGGGCTCTGTCCTGGGCCTTGCACTGATCAATTTATTCATCTGTGACAAACCCCGCCCTATAGATAAGTAGTTCTAGTCTCACACTAAGGGTGCTACACAGCGGACCTATCAGGAATTCATGGCATCGATAGAGGAACACTCATTGGTTCATTAACATAAAAACACTTGCTCACAAGACTAAGTTAAAGCCACTAATTTATTTCACGTTCCAAACAATAATCAATAACCAAGCAATGGGTAGATACATACATCAGATGAAACAAAACTAGAGGGGCCCCTCGATCTAGTTAATAAAAACATAATTCTAGATACATACAACCGGCCAATGCCTACACCTCCCAAGCCGGAACGTTGGGAGTGCAGTCCCGTAAAAGGAATTCAGGAATTGGGAACTGAAAGTTCCCAGTAGGACCAGTTCACGTGGCTCAAACGGTAGCTGTGAGTCGATGCTCAAAGAAGGGGGGGGGGGAACTCGTTACTCTCAGCTGGCCCCACGCCCACGGAATTTCGGCTTTCCAAATATTCATAGGAAAAGTCAAAACTGTATAATTCTACAGCTTGCTCGTGGTGTTTCCGAACTTTTCTGACAGTTCATATCTGTTCAACCACATCGTTCTACGGAAAACACCCTATGTTAACAGATCCGACGGGCACACTCCAATGGACTGAACAGCGGGGACTCTTCCTCGCGGGGGCAAAAAACATAAAAGACAGTCACTCACCCTATATGCAGACATCATTACTGGCATACGTTACAGGCTTCATTGCCCAGCACAATACCTTGACTGTCGCTGACGACCCTTCAAAATACATTTTACGGACGTTCAACAGGAGACCAAAGAGCCAGTTACACAAACCCGCATTAACAACTAGAAAAGGTTGTGCAGCATTCAGACACTTCTGCAAATTCATGCGAACATTGTAATGCATGATAAACCATAGCAGCAAATCGGTATGGACTGGAGATCGCAACAGCGATGTTCATCGTTTTTGAAACATGGCCGACCGCCATTCCAAACTTCTTCTCCACCAAGACACGTCCTTGCTTCTCCAAGCCTATCGTCCAAAAAAAAACAAACCAACTTTCCAAACATTCCAGTCTCGCAACAGCGTCATAACAACAATAATCAAGGAGAACCTCCAATAAAATAAAAATCCCCAA
>JAHWFO010111023.1:0-13165 GCA_023313115.1 Rhysida immarginata | reverse complement strand
GACGAATGTCTCTTTCCAACATGTTCCAAACATTCTCGATCGGATTCAAATCCGGACTTTGCGCTGGCCACGGCAGATATTGCAACTCGGTATCATGTTCAGAAACCATTCCTGAACAATTCTTGCTCGATGGACAGTAGCATTGTCGTCCATGAAGAACCCGTCACCATTTGGGTACAAATGCACCATTGCAGGGTGGACTTGATCTGCAACAATGTTCAGGTAGTCTTTGGCTTTCACCCGACTGTCAAGGAATATCAGGGGGCCCTTGCCATACCAATAAAACATGGCCCATACCAGGACACCTCTTCCTGCAGCTTGAACTGTGTTCACAACACATGAGGGGTCCATCGCTTCATGAAGCTGCCGCCAAATTTTCTGCCGGCCATCGGTGCAAACAATGTGTAACGTGACTCGTCCGACCACATCACATTTTTCCAGTCGTCTACTGTCCAGTCACACCGTTCTTTACACCACTGCAGGCGAACTTTCCGGTTTGTTGCTGACACCAGGGGCTTCTTCACTGGCATGCGACTTCCCATCCCTATTCGCTTCAACTCTCGGCGCATTGTTCTGGAGGTGATGGGTTGCGATGATCCTTCATTGAAGTCTGCCGTCAGTTGCTCCACCTCCGACCTTCGGTTTTGCCGCACAATCCGTCTCAGACGACGTCGGTCCCTGTCTGTGTTGATTGTTTTTGATCCACAATTTCGACAACTCTTATGGATTCCGTTTCCACGCATATAACACCTTGGAGACCTGACCTTTTGAGATACCGGTCAGTTGTACTGTCCTGGAAATCGTAGCTACAGCTAGACGGGCTCACACAATAACTCCTTTTTGGAACTCAGACAGGTCTGCTGTTTTCAAGTTGAGCAGCTGCAGCTTGTTCCTACACTGTACCTGCAGCTTGGAATGAGCATGTACCTCACATGATTGCATTCACTTGTATATCACAATCGTTTCTGACTTGTGACCCCGCTTTACATATCAGTACAGTAATTCATCACGGGTTTCTAATTCATTGGCCAGTGTGTGTATATTAAATCCTTTGTGGAAAAGCAGTTATTCTATTATGCTATTGCTTAACGTGGTGTCAAAAGCATTAATTTAAAACTTTACTACCTTTAAAAATAAGAGTATTGGTTTGATCACATTTGTGAACGGCTACTTTCTGATAAGTAATATAACAGTACGTTATTTTCTGTAAATTGCGACTGTTTATTGTTCTTCTACATTCACATTTTCATCAATTATATGCCACCATAGCCAAAGGAAATATAGGCCATCATAGTTAACGGTGTTCTTCCATCATCAAAATTATTTTAATTTTTTTTCTTTATTTTCAAATACAGGGTAAGTCAAACGTAGCAGTACACCCTGTTTTTTCGAAAACCTTGCAGGAATTGGGAAATCTGAATATTCCAGTAAGGTATGGGTGAGATGGTCTATCTTTTACGGTATGTGCCGAACATGGCCGCCATCTTGAAATCGGCCATCTTGAATCTAAGTCAATTTTTTTTAAATGGAACGGGGGTCGTGTGATATATCAAATAACATCAGCATTTTCTGACAATTTCATTCCTGTAAACAGATTTGAAGTAGCAGTTATGGTGCAAAATTTGCAACACATTTTGTTTGGAATTACAGGCTGGACTGTTCTCCATAAAGGTTTACAGTCATTTAATGTGTTCAACATCATGTCCCTCTTGGTCAACAATATATTAAATGTGTTCGAACATTTATTATTGGCCTTATTGGCCGGAGTTTCTTTGCCAAAGATATAGGCAATACTTCTGATGAGAGGGAGAATTAAGATCCCCATGAATAAAATTTTAATATTTGGAAGAATTTCAGGAAAGGAAAGGCAAGGCCTTGCCTTATCCGTCCGCAGTTTTTGTCGATCCTGTTCTTATAGATAGTATGCTAGCGTCCTTGAAGCATTCAAGCTCACGTTATTAAATAGGAAAGGCGATTCTGATGAATTGAAATGTTTGTATGAACACTTTTCGGTCGTTAACAGAATGAATTTCCCATTCCTTCCTATGCGTTGGATAACGTATTAAGTTCACATCATCCTTCTTGATGGAAGCGTTTTCGACTTTGACATTAAAGTCAAGGAGGAGGGAGAAAATAGCGTCGGCGGCGAAGGGACGGGGTGGAGATAGGTAGCACTCCCGCTGCTGCCCTGCTCCATCCGTTTCGCCTCTTAATGAAAATAACTCCAGTTGAACTGAAAGAGAACAGACACAAACAGATAACCGAATGCGATTTGAGCGTCGTCTATTTCCCTTAATGAGCTGCTTCATTACGAGAACGTAAAAAACGAATCCCATCAATCTGACATTTCTCAATTGCAGAGGTGGCTGCGATCCAACTTCAGAAGCCCACCGGTGAAATGATACAACGACGAGACGAAGTAAATAAACTGGATGCTAAAATTTATGCATGGTGAGAATATGCTTTGGTGAACTTTAAACATAAAATACAAATGCACACAGATAATAAAAAGTGTATACATGTATGTATTTCGGTATGTAAATGCTTTTCAGTTTTATTTTTGCGGCGAGGAATGGCAAAAGGAATAATTTTCTTTTCACTAGACATGTCTTGTAATTTCTAGCATCCCAATTAATATTTTAATCTTTTTCGAATGTTTCATGGCAATTTTAGCAAGAGAGAGAGAGAGAGAGAGGAGGGCTGAATTGTAATGGATTAAAGATGACTACGAGCAACAACTGTTGGAAGATTAAAATATAACATGCGGTTGAGATGCTTTTGATTATTCATATCTTGGCTGCATGAAAGTTAATTCATCGAGTCTATTATTGTACCCTTTCGACACGTTTACAGGGTAATTAATTTCTTAATCTAGATAAATTAACTAAAATTAAGTAAATTAAATGCGAATAAATTATAGAAGAAACTATGAATGCATAGACACCTAATCTGCGAAGCACTAGAGAGAGAAGTGGGAGAGGGCGAGTTTTCGTTTATAATAATAGTGCTTAATAAATTATATATGAGAGACATAAAATGCAAATATTTAATACGATAATTTGCATTGACCTTAATGTTTTATAAGAATTGAAGAAGCAATCTCCTCGCAAATAATCGTATTGCTAGTCATGAGGTTGTTGAAGACGACCCTCATCGATTATTCTAAGTAAAGTGAAGAGCTCCCTTCAGTGACCACCCTTAGATCGACAGACGGATAAAATTTGGTCTTCGTCTTCAATAATGCAAGGGAAAACAATGGGGGGAATGTTTTCTTGCAGTAATCTGCCTAAATTTCAATCCTCTTATAAAGACGTTTGGAGTTTTAGGGTTAAAATTTTAAAACTTCCGCGCCATCAACTTTTTCAATAATGTAAGAAAGAGCGTGAGTCTGTTTCCGATTTTGACCATATTAAAGGAACGTATTTAGTAGACTTTTGGAATATTTAAAAGTTCAACAACATTAATTGAACAGATAACCAAATTGGTGAAATTTTAAAAATATTTATGAAGTGCTTATTATGCTTACTGTTTAAATTACTCGTAAACTTTGGAGAAGAAATTATACGGAATATTCTGCCCAAAATAAGCAGTCTAAGTGAAAGATACTTGAAAGGCAGTTAAAAATTTATTGAGCAGGAGCCGGCCTCGAATGAAAAAATTTCAAAACATTATTTAGTACAGAGAAACTAAATAAATAATATGTTAAATGGAGTAGAAGAACAAGAGAGATGTTGAATTAAATTTATTGCTTATGAATAACAATAACGTAAATAATTTAAATGCTTATACAGAAGAGAAAAAGATAAAAACTTCTGAAGAGATTTGAGGAGTTTTTTTTATTTAATTCATTAAAGCATATACGGTTAGTCTTGAAAAAAAGTATTTAAGTAATTCAAGTTTTTCCTTCAAAAATAAAATTTCCTACTTTGTATCCATTGAAAAACAGATGTTTAATCTAATTTCGCTTATAGATTTAATAAACCGAGTGGCCAAAAGTCGTGGGAAAAGTTGTGGCATTTGAAGATGTGCCGTGTATGACTCCCGAATGTTGCGCCCAGATGCGTTGCAGACAGGTGTATAGTGAACATGCCTACACATCACCAGTTAACCGGCTTTAAACGTGGCATGATAATCGGTGCAAGGCGCATGGGTCATAGCATATCAGAGATTACACAAGAATTCGGGTTTCCGAGGTCAACAGAGTCTAGAGTGGATCTTCAATATCGCAGAGACAATGTTTCCACACGCGCAAACCGCCGAACAGGACGACCACAAGTGCTTGAGGAATGGATGTCAGGTCACGTCATCTCAGCAGAGCCATACGGGACGATCGACGGGCTACTGTGAGTCAGATCACCGCCAATTTAAATATAGGGCGTCAGGAACCCATTTCTACGAGGATCGTACGGAGACAAATGCACCGCAAAGGCTTCAGCAGCCGACGACCAACTCGTGTTCTTTTGCTGGAACCTCGATACAGAGCTCAACGACAGGCATGGGCCCGCGAACATCGTCACTGGACCATGGAACAGTGGCGGCCTGTAGCAAGGTCAGACGAATCCCGGTTTCAGTTGTATCGAACTGATGGACGCGTGAGAGTGTGGCGTATGCCCCATGAAGGTATGGATCCTGCGTGTCAACAATGTTATGTTCAGGCTCAGTTATGGTTTGGGCTGTGTTCAAATGATCTCAATTAGGCCACATTGTCCGGCTGCAGGGAACAATGATAGGTGCAAGATATGTACACATTCTTTCCGTCCATCCCTTTCTGGCATTAGAGCTCTCTGATGGAGATGCTGTGTTTCAACAAAACAATGCGACATATCACCGCTCTTTGGTTACACGCAGATGGTTTGATGAACCATGGTTTGCTCCGCCCCCCCCCCCCCAGATCTCCCGATCTTAACCCAGTCAAGCATTATGAGATGCTGTAGATACTGGTGTAGGCTCGATGAACCCAGCACCAATTACAGAAGAACAATTGTGGCTAGCACTGCAAGATGCGTGGGTCAATATCTCTTCAGAACGATTCCAAGACTTCGTTGAATCCATGCCTCGTCGTGTTACCGCAGTTTTGAGGGCTCGCAGAGGAGCGACTCGCTATTATCATTACATCCAGTGCCTTCTCATGCCTTTTGGCCACCCCGTTTATAGAAATTAATATTACAATATACGAGCATCAGGTAAATATCTGGATATTGTCCAGATAATGCGGATACAAAAAAATCCTTTTTGAATTGAGTAACTGTTCTAAAGTGAACTGTATATGTCTGATATCTAGTAATGGAAATTTCAAATATCAGCAGTTTTCCATTTCAAGTAAGGTTTGTGATGAGAGAAGGTTGAAACCCTGTTGAAATACATCGTCGACTGTCATATCTGTTTGGAGGACAGACTGTAGCACGTTCATCAGTGATGTAATGATGTAAATGCTATCGTAAAAGATCGTAAATTCATCGAAGAGTCAGATCACCGCCAATTTAAATGACCTCCCGAAATAGGGTAAGGTGGATTCCTGATTTGCGAATCGGAGACTTACTCTGCCGATTGAACAGATTTGTAGCTTTATGTAAGTCCATGTGGACATATTGTATCAACATCGTGGGTACAGTCTATGGTAGCTCAACTGTTAAGAGCAGTACCAGCAAAAGGCATGGTTCGAGTCCAGGTCGCGAAATTTTTCTTTCCCTTTTCTATTTGTAATCATGATATGTTTGAAGAGTTTCTTCAGTTATTGTCATCTTCTCTTAGAAATGTATAAAGTTTGGAAGGCTATTCATAAGAAACGTGCACGATTGTCCAGTAAAGGCGCCATTCTGAAGCACGACGTCGCGATACCCCCATCCGTCACCAAATCCGTGGCAGTTGTTGCCTAACATAGTTCCGGGTGATTTTCACCTTTTTTGGTTCACTAAAGGAGCATCTCGGAGGACAAACTTTTTCACACGGATGACGAAATCACTCCGGCTGCCGGAACACACAAGCTGTAGCCAAATGGAGGAAATATGCTGCATTGACAGGGTACTACGTCGAAAAATAATACAGAAGTTCCAGTTTATATTTCCTAGTTGTCCAGACTTATTAAATCAATCCGGATATTTACACTTTATATAGGGAGCGTGAATTTCAAAATTTATTACAAACTTGAATGAAGTGGTAAAAAACAATTTTCTTCTCATATTAATTTATTATTAATATGTTATTTTTTTGTTTCATAGGGCAATTAAAAAGAAATAAAAATGAAAATTGGGCAAAAGTCTATGTTGAGAAGGGTATGGACAAGAATTGGATATCCTTTATACACATGGAAATGCATTAAAAAAATTTTATAGCTCTTCTCACATTAATAATTTATTATGCGTATTATGAACACTGAATAACTAAAATTTGGTTTAGTTAAGCGACACTAATTACAAGTTATTTGTCAATCAGGGAATAAGATTCTATTAAAAGAAGAGAGATCTTCATTTTTGTATGTTTTATTTTCTTTTATTTTTTGTCCCTTTTTATTTTCCGACTTTTTTACCCTGCCCTTGGAACTGCTTGTATGTACATGAAAGTGTCCAGGAGACATTGTTTATAAATTGAGAAGCATAAATAGCCAAAACGGAGAGGAAATATAAAATCTTTCTTTCGTTATAAAAAAAATAATTGGATTTTTAAGATCTTGATCAATAGAGAAACGTATTTTCCTTTCTTTCAAAAAAAGGTTTTCAATAAGACATTCTTTTTACCACCTTTGCCAAGAAGCCAATTGATTTTCCTGGAACTGCGACAATAATGAAGCACGTGGGCCGTGTCATACTCATAGGTATTCTGGATTTGTTCAAATCCTGCGATTTATTCAGTTTCTAGCATGAACAAAATTTTAAAGAGAATCCGTTGGAAAATAGTGCGAGATAAGGTATTACATAGATGAATTATAGTTTAATAATGTACGTGCCCAGGACTATGACTATGTGGCGCAATTTGTTGATTTTACAAATGAGAAAATAATAATTTAGGCGACTGTAATTGTTAATTATTGCATTCTAACTCTTTTTCTCATGTATTTATATAATAAAAAATCAAATAATATTGACTTATATTTTATTTTACTAATACAAGCACATGACAAGTAGAAATCCGGCTTATTAAGATCATTTTAATGAATCATTATATATCACCGACACGGCTTCAACATTTGAGTAACTTTTTTTAAGATGTTTGCAATTTGCTTAGAATTTTTAAACTTATATTAATACAAATAAATTCTTTTCCGATGCCATTCTTTAAGCATCTAATGTTAGATTGCTGCAACAGTGCCAAAGCTTAGGCAAGATAAATGCTGTAAATTGCTATTATAGACATACATAAACATTAAAACAAACATAAACAAGATAAAAATATAAACTACAATTTCAGAAATAATTCACTATTTCTATTTTTGTGCTCTTCAACTCAGTGGTAGATAGCCGCCAATTTTTTTGACATACTTTTTTCAATTGGAGTCACTTTTTATGAAATTACGGACAAGGTATTTTTTCTATAAATATCTACTTATAGTCGATTACTATTTCGATGAATAAGAATATCTAAGAACGGTAGTTTGTTTTCTTGTTCTTTTTTCATATATAAAATTAAGTCCCTTACGAATTTTTTGTCACGGTCAGAAAACTGGCACAGTGGAAATTTAATAGCAAAGACACACATTGTAAGCAACGTACGTGAAAAACCATGAATTTGATTTATTACACATAAATTGATCAAGAAATAATATATTGTTTAACAAAAGAGAACGAGAATTGATTAAATAGTTTAGAACTTAAAAGTATACTATTGTAATCTAATAACATGGACATCCTTTATTTAAAAGGATAACAATATTCATAATGGATTTTAAGTGCATTGGGAAAACTTATTATAACAATGACGATACAATAAGTATGCACGTATTAAAGCGTAAATTTTGCTAACGCTAAAATAATTTTAACAGAACGAAAAGCCGCTTGGCAAAATTTACCGTATTCCAACAATACTCTAAATAGAAAAGTAGAAGTAAATTAATATGCGTATTTACTTAAACTATTAACAAAAACATCCTTTGCTTGAAAGGGTAAAAATTGTTTTTGTGTAATGAACGTGCGATAGAATTTGACTAAAATATACAATTCCAAAATACATAGAACGCACGTTGATATGATAAAGGACTTGCTAAATTAAATAGCTAAGCTTGTTTCAAAAGAAACCGGGCCGCAATGAATTACTAAAAATTCTAATCCTTGTTATCAAAAATGGGAGGTCAGATTAATAAAGAAATCTAAGCCTAAAATGGAAAACATACAAGACTTAAATTATCAAATAAGGCACTCGTGCTCTTAACGCTGTAAACTCTATAAAATGTGAAATAGAGAATAGCGGCAACATTCACCAAAAAAATTCTAATCAAATGGCGTTATTCTATATTACGAAAGCTCAACCATTGGCTGGTGATAAAATATCCAAAAAGTCTGTACTATTATTTAACAGCAAAACACTGTGGAGTGAAGCTTTGACAAGAGCTTCCAATTCTTAAACTTACAATAGCTTCCTCTGTTCTAGAAAGCAATAAAGATGAAGAACGTTAATTAAAGGTATTCACGTTACTTCTAAACATTGCACAAAAATTATTGAGAGACATAAAATCAACAGAGTTAGAGTTGCCGGGCTAGAAATTGTTCTTAAACAACATGCCCCGGAAAAGATTACACAGACAAAAATATATTTCGTGATTAATGGCGCCTAAAACAGCCGCCGCCTCTTTCAATCACTCTTCCGACGCCGTCTCGAAAATAAGCATTAACGCCTGATGGAAAAATACCTGTTGCTTTGAAGCGTAAAAGTTCCAGTATTTTCTTTCCCTCTTCGACGTGGCTCTCCGCTGTCCAGAAGTCTAACTCAATCGCTGAAAGCTGAAGACATGGGTTGGCTCGTAATGTGGGCGGAATGGAGTACGAGTCGTTCTCTGCTTCCGCCATGTATTCTTCGAAATACTGTCTCCCACGATGTTCGTCGCTGTTGAATCGGCTCTCTCCTTATGTGGGTGATTCCGCACGTTTTTTCTGCCACGTTCCCAACAGCTCGATCCTCTTCCATCCGTCCGTATCGAGTTCCAGTTGCTTCTTCCCCTGTTGCCTCTCTTTGAGTCTCGCGCCGAAGCTCCGCCGTGAAGCCTCTCGGGATCTTTCAGTTTCGGTTTCTTACGGCGCTCTGACATCCATTTTTGTAACATTGTTCCATATCATAATTGTTAGCATTGAAAACGGCCAAATGTAGAGCAAAATATTTGAAAGTGTTTAAAGCCGGTTTTTATAATTTCCTGTCATACAAATTAGCCATAACTGTGTTAATACTACTGGCCACTGGAGTCCCGGTTGTCATATCGTAAAACAAACCATTAAAGATAAATATGTTATTACATAAGGTTGATTACGATCTTTGGTAGCGATTTATTGCGTGAATGCTGTGGTTCAAGTGTACGTGCTCGTGACAGAAAGCACGTGAAATGATGCGATTACATCCGCATTGTTGTGTTTCATTCGAAAGCAGTAAATGCCATAAAAAATGTCTCCGAAAATCGGACCTCACTGGGAAGGGTACATTAATTATCGCATGTTAGTTATTCTGCCATAATTAGCGCATGTAAAGCACGAAGTTTCTCTATTTCGAAAAAAGTTACATCGGCAGTACCGCATGGTAAAGCAGAGTCCTGGGAAGGGTTAATTCCAACAGGCCAGAAACAGCACAATCCGCGAATTCCCACAAGCCGAACACCACAGGTCATCTTTTCCAGTGGGAAAATCCAGTAATCCAAGATTTGCAACCGGAAAAGCGTCACAGGAGTCGTGCCAATAAGCTGCTGCCACACGACACGTCGCAGAAAGGAAGAACTGTCGGTGCCTTTATGAATGTTACCTCGCAGAAGAACGATGGAATAACTTTGTCACTTTAAATGAATCCTAAATCTACCTCAACGACTGCGAACAAACTGAGCGCGATTTTTTACCGTCCACGTGGAGAGAAGCCATATCAAAAGTGGTCAAACGAATGTAAGAAAAGTTTTTCAATAGGATTTATGGTGAATAACTCACAACGACAAGCTCACATTCAGAAAAGTGGACGGAAGATTAAGGTTAACTCACTTATAATAACAATTGGAAGATGGTCATAGGAGTATTTTTTCATACCATTACCTCCGATATTAATTAATAAAGAAAACTCCAGGCCGTATCAACCCGAAGCAAATCTTTATTTTGAAAAGTATATTTCGAAATAACCACAAATGCCACGAAGACAAATGAAACATGGAGAGTTTGTTCTAAATACTGGCTAAGCGACGGTCTATTCGCATCTCAAGTATTTGGGGTCAGTTTTTAGCAAGTCACTCTTGCTCGAAATAACCAGGCTTTTTCGTTGTACGACAGCTCACTCAATTACTCTTCTCAATGAGGGTTATCGTTCGCTAAACAGTGCTTCTTAATTCTCATTGGTTGCTTAGTTGCAGAACGTCAACATTCATCCTGCTTAGTTACTTTGTTTTTGTTTTCTTGCGGGGTGTTTTTTTCGATTCCATTATTTTCTGTTTTTGTGCGTTTCTTCTTTCCTTTGTAGGTTTTGAATAACAATCCATATCACAGTCAAAAGAGTCACTCTTGAATGAATTCTTGAAACACAATGTTCTTTGTGAACGCCCCATCTATGTGTTCCAGCTCGTATTTCATTATTTTTGATATTTTTTTATTTAAATTGTTTTGTTTATTCGTCGATAAGTGCATTTATTTTTGAAAACGTCACTTGCGAGCTACAATTTGCAGAGCTAAGCGGAACATACAGATTTATTCTAAGAGTGACAACAAAACAAATTATCCAATTTAGATTGGAAAGTTGATCTATTAGATTATCCATTATCTTATCCGAATTTTAAACAGGGATGGGTTGAACTAAATATCCGCGAACCATCCATTCTCCAAAATATAAACACTTTTTCTTGTATTAACTTTCTAAATTATTGGGGTAATTTATCCATAATTAACAAACACTTGGAGTAATTAATCCATAATGACCAGGACAACTTTGCAGCCCCGCGTCCGCAATAGCTCAGTTGGTAAAGGCAACGTGCGGGATACTCGTAGACCCTGGTTCGAATCTAGAACGTGGAATTTTTTCTTATATTTTCTTTCATTAATATCATCATCTTATGCTTGGAGCATTATTGAACACCGTCTATAGACTATCTTTAGAACAAATCAAAACTGAGGAAAAACTACAAGTAAAAAAGAGAAAAAGAGAAGAATGGCGGCAACGGATGAAGCTACATTTTATATCACTGTAAGAGGAGTTTCTTGTCAAGCTTTGCGTTGACATACAGTACAATGAAAAGGTAGCCGAGAAGCTCAACGGAGATTCTTATGTTGTTCAAGGATTTCGCCACGATGAAAGCGTTTATTTAGGTTGAAGTACTTACTACGCAATTTCAATAAGTGCATTCTCTGGAGTGATCAGTCTACGTTCATTCAAGATGGTATTATAAATAATCATAATTTACATTTCTGGTCACAACGAGTCTACACTTTAACAGGGAAACCAACCATCAGTACAGATGGTCAACTAACGTCTGATGCGGGAAGTATAATTCGACAATAATTGCTCCAATTTTTTATGAGGTTAGATTGACTGGTCCACGTTATTATTCAAAATGTGGTTTGTGATTGGCCAGAAAGTTGGTCTTTGGCTGAACTTCGTCAAGTATGGTTCCAGCAGGATGCGGCACCAACCTGCAGAACTACTGATGTGTCACACTCTTGAGAAGAGCTTTTGGAACAATTTGGATAGGACAGTTTGGTTCTGTTCGATGGCCCCTAAGGTCACCTGATTTGACTCCAATGGATTTCTTTATTTTGCGTTATGTGAAGGATGCTGTATATCAAACTCCTCGCAGAGCTTGGATGAATTGAAAACCGAATTCAATATGCATGTACAAACATTTCTCAAACAACATTTACTAATGTGTCTGAAAAGCAGGTGTTACGATTTTAATTATGTATTGCTTCAGATGGTAACCAAATTGAATACTTTCTGTAATTTTCTTGTGAAATAAAGAAATAAGTTATGTAAAAATGGTGATTTATGTGTAAACATGGTGTGATTTTGCCACTTTTTTTGTGTCTTACAGGGTTAAAAAGTTACACCTCTTAAAGAGGTCAAAGTTCAAATTTGACGTGAGCATCAGATTGCGCATCCTCACTTTCCTATACCATTGTATTAACAGATTGTTGACAATTTTAATGGATTTGTAGATATTTGAGTGGATCACTTCAAAGTAAACATACTGTATAATCTGAATGCTGTTTCTTATTGAATCTCGACGAAAGAAAATCATTCAAGTCTACGTGTCTGAGTTGCCGATGACCATTCGTTGCTTACCAATGAATGTTCACGGCCAAATCAAGGTCGACCAGGATCAACCTTCGTCCGTCCGTCTTGTTCGAACTGGTCATGAAGCTACGGAAGAACAGAAGATGAAGTTGTTAAATCTGATCAGCGACTTTCGAGATCGTTTTGCCATAAAATCTACAGAAATAAGTTGTCACTTATATGTGGAGATGAAGATTGAAACGACGACCGATGAACCAATCATCCATAAAAGATATGTTTCTTCCCCAATACAACGTAAGAAGACTGGCGAGATTTTTGCCGAATTACACAATTCGAATTTATTGAACCGTCCCTGAGTTCAATGACAGGCTGAAAAAGCAAACCGGAAAGACCGTATCTGTATTACCTATCGAGGTTTGAACGAATTATCAAAGAAGGAAGTTTTTCCGTGCGGAGGAAACTATGAAGCTAATGTATGTACGTACTGTAACGGACAAAAATGCGTGAGGTTCGTTTTCTCTTCAATGGTGTAACACTCCTCCGTACAGAGCTCTTTCTAAACACACAAAAAAAACAA
This sequence comes from Rhysida immarginata, assembly GCA_023313115.1. Taxonomy (NCBI): domain Eukaryota; kingdom Metazoa; phylum Arthropoda; class Chilopoda; order Scolopendromorpha; family Scolopendridae; genus Rhysida; species Rhysida immarginata. Next base: position 195 of record JAHWFO010111023.1, on the reverse strand, counting down.
CAAAGTATTAACAGAGAAACTTTAGGTTAAAAAGTATACAAATTTAACTTAAGCAAATCATGAACAATCTGCAGTACTTCCCTTTTGTTTTCTCAGTTTCGACGGACAAAGACAAGATCAAGAAAAGAAAAGAAAAATAATAAATCGCAACGTAGAAGATTTGTTTGACCGGTTGTAATAAAAATCATGATTTCG
>JAHWFO010111019.1:0-13172 GCA_023313115.1 Rhysida immarginata | reverse complement strand
TAACTTGTTGATCTTGGTGGCGGCATTTTTATTTCTGTTCATATCTCAGTTATCGTTCATATTTGAACCCATGTTCATAGGACGTTTTGTGTTTATCTTAACCTCTATAATACCCCCTTTAAGTATTTTACATTCGATGTAAATCACCCTGTATTAAGTAATAGTCATCCATATGATACTTTCCTGGTTTTGGAATAGTTATAAACCCATCTGTTAAAGAGATCTGGTTTGGTTTGTTTGGTATTAACGTCCTTTTCAACTGCCATGGTCATTTCAGGACGGCGTTATAGAGGCCGCAAATTTTGCCTCGCAGGGGTTCTTTAACGTGCAGCCGGCAAATGACTACACGGGACCAACGGCTTTACTTCCCTTCCGAAGGAAGTGCGTGATCTCAGGATTTTCCCCCTGAAAAAATCCTCGTCGTCCTCGGCCGGGGTCGAACCCGCGTTAAAGAGATCTAATGACAAATGTACATATTGATACTTGACGGCGACAAGAATTCCATACTTTTTGTTAAGGGTTGTGTACAGGGTGATTTTTAAAAGGATGTCGTAAGATACCCAGCGATGTTTAAAAAAATTGAGAAGGGGGGATTAAAAAGTGATATAAAGGGGTAAAAATAGATGATCTCAGGGCTTCCGCTACTTTCCTATACCTTCCTCGGGAGGATTAGCTTCTTGGTTAATTAGAGATTAAAACAATCTTATATGCATCTTAAAATAAACAGCTCGTGAAGCGAAATTGCATTCTTTAAAGGAATAAACAGCTCGTGAAGTTTAGTTAAACTCCGCCTATAAGGTAAACAAAAACGCATGAAAAAAGTTAACACCACCATGTTCCATTAATAGATTTCTGCAAACTCCTGTGCACTAATATGTTGGCCCTAAACTCAACCACTCTCGAAAACATACTTCAGTTAAACATGCTTTTACTTTCTTATACATAGTATAAGGAAGTATTGTAATCACGAAAAATTTCGACCTCCAGATTTTCACTGATCTTCACGTTTTAGGGTCCCTAGATTACGAAAAAGTGATTTCCGGAAAATGTCTGTATTTCCGGCTAAAGCTATCCAGTCCAAACTTTAAACGTAAGATTATAATCTTCCTCGGGAGGTCTGATTAGTTTTCCAGTGGAATCGGTGAACCGGAAGTATCAGTTTACTCCAGCGCCAAAATATAAATTTTGAAATATCTCGTTAAACATTGCGTTTATGAAAATTTTGTATGGACAAAAAGTGTTCCAATTTCAATTATAAACAACTTTTGTTAAGAAAATTTTTCAAAATTCCAAACGGAAGTACCAGTTTTACTCTTGTCAAAATCCAGTTTTTGGCTAATTCAGGCGAAATAAGACGGTATAGGAAAATTTGTGAATTATACAAAAGTATTTAGAAGCTAATTTTAAACAACCTTTGTTAAGAAAATTTTTCAAAATTTCAACCGGAAGTACCAGTTCTACTCTTGTCAAAAACCATTTTTTTGTTAATATAAGCGAAATAAGACGGAATAGGAAAATTTATAAAGTATACAAAAGTGTTTAAAAGCTAATTGTAAACAACCTTTGTAACAAAATTTTTCAAAATTCCAACCGGAAGTACCAGTTTTACTCTTATCAAAATCCAATGTTTTGCTAAAAAAGGCGAAAGAAATGGTATAGGAAATTTTGGAATCTATACCAAAGTGTTTGGAAGCTAATTTGAATTAACTTTTTTTCACAAAATTTTTATCGGAAGTAGCCATTTCAGACAGTTCTTTAATTTTTTTCTATATTTGGACTAGGACATTTACGTATAAGAAAGTCGGATGGTGACCACATCTCATTTTTTTTTTCAATTGTCACTCTTACTAATCTTTCACTGGGCTATGAGAGTGGTTGAGTTTAGGGCCAACACATAATTAGTGCACAGGTAGTTCGCAGCAACCTATTAATGGATGTGGTGTTGGTGTTTACTTTTTTTCATGCGCTTTTGTTTACGTTATGGGCGGAGTTTAACCAAAATTCACGAGCTGTTTACTCCGTTAAGGAATGCAATTTCGACAAAAGGTATGAGGAATTTTGTGTTTATGTTAAGGTGCAGAACATCGCTAGGTATCTCACGACATCCGTTTCAAAAGCACCTTGTATATGGGCAACCTAAGAAAACACGTGCATTTGTCACAGAACAGGTGAATAAATCATGTCTGTAGTTCACGGGCTTAGAGTTATGCCCAGCCAAGTGTTCTCATAAAGAATGATTCCAAAGAAGGCAATAAAAGTGAATTATTTCTTTCTTTATTTATAACCTATAAGAAACTCAATTCTTCTTTCAAGGCAGTGCCCTCCTTTCGCTCTACATGTTCGCCTTCACCAAAGGACTTCGCTTGAAAAGATATTTTTAGCATGGACTACTGAATTTCAAAGGGAGGGTGTGGTTTTTAATGCGGCATCCTAAATATTTACAAACTATATGTACTGTAATATTCCTGAAAATTCTAGATTCATCGAGTTTATAATCAGATAGACTTTCTCTCATATATGTCATTGATATTTTATAAAACTAAGCTTCAATAATAAGATAAAACCTTTTTTCCGTGTCTGCTTCAGAAAATTGCTAAATAATCAATTGTTCAAAACCGCATATTTTTTTTACAAGGAATAGTAGTTCAGAAAAAAATGATACATTAAAAATTTTAAGTTGTATTTTATTCATTCTCAAGAAATGGCGTAGCAAGGATTTTCATCGCTTTGGGACAAAGACACTTCGCACCGCCACCTTTGAAATAAAATGATTGTTTGTTTTGTGACTCATTACTCACTTAATCATAATAGCGAAAAACTTCTCACTGCCTTATACAGTTGCCTCCGAAATTATTCATACCCCTCCAAAAAATGTTGAAAAGATTGCTTTTTAAAAAACGATATTATTGAAAACCTTTTAGTAATATTACAAACCCTAATAAATACCAATTAAATGAGCACAAGTTTATTCATTTATAACATACTTAACAATAAAAAATTCAAGTATTTAAAAAACAGATGGTGCCAAAATTATTGATATCTGGAACATTAATTTGTAAAATTGTACAAAATAATTTGAATAGATTTGAATAATTAACTGTGATTGGTTGTGGAAGTGGTGTGATAAAAAGAAGAATTCTAGAAACAAATTAAAAAGGTATAAATAGCTAAATCAAAGCCAGGCAGACATCGTTGACACAACCAAACATGATTAAAACAAAAGAATTGTCAGAGAGTGTGAGGAAAAAAATAATTGATTTCCACAAAAATGGATTGGGTTATAAAAGAATTGCAGAACGACTTCAACAACTGTAGCCAATATAATTGGTAGAGGAGAAAAAACCAAAATTAAGTGACATGAACATCAGGAAACTTGTAAAGGAATGTAACAGTAATCCCAGAGCAACTGTATCAGAACACCTGCAATCATTAGAGTCAATTGGGATCGATGTATCTAAAACTACAATTCGTCGCATTCTTCATAAAAATGGTTTGACTGGGAGGATTCCACGTAAAACCCCTCTACTGAACCTCAAGCACAAAAAACAACGATTGGAATATGCCCAACAGCATATTGGTGAAACAGAAGGATTGGAGTCGCATTATATGGTCAGATGACACAAAGCTGGAATTATTTGGCCATAATGATAAGCGATATGTTTGGCGCAAAAGGAATGAAGCCCGTGTGGAAAAGAACACCATCCCAACTGTCAAACATGGAGGTGGCTTAATAATGTTTTGGGGGTGTTTTGCTGCATCTGGTACTGGAGCTTTGGTTAAAATTAACGGAATTATGAATTCTCATGTGTATCAGGAAATAGTGAATAGACATTTGAAGACCTCAGCTCGAAAACTACACCTTTGACGACACTGGGCGTTTCAACAAGATAACGACCCAAAACATACATCAAAATCAACAACAGCAAGACTTGAAAAAAATAAAATTAAAGTTTTGAAATGGCCCGCACAGTCACCGGATCTTAATCCGATCGAGAATCTTTGGGTTGAATTGAAGCGAAACGTGTGCACTCGTCATCCTAAGAATCTTCAGGAATTAGAAACATTTGCATTGGAAGAATGGGCAAATATCCCAGTAGATACCTGTAATAAACTAATCAAAGGTTATACACAACGCCTACTCGCAGTGATTTCAGCAAAAGGGGGAGGTACTAAATACTAATGTTCAGGGTATGAATAATTTTGGCACTCTCCGTTTTCTAAATACTTGATATTTTTTTGTTATGTATGTTTTAAATGAATAAACTTGTGCTCATTTAATTAGTATTTATTAGTGTTTGTAATATTACTAAAAGATTTTCAAAAATATCGTTTCGTATTTTTAAAAAGCAATCTTTTCAACATTTTTCGGAGGGGTATGAATAATTTCGAAGGCAACTGTACGTGCTAAAACAAAGTCATATTATAATCTCACAAGATATTAACACTGTATACCAGGAACTGATGAAATATAACCCTAACAAAAAGTATGGCATCATTGTCGCTGTCATGTATTAATTTGTACGTACATCTCATTAGATCTTATTAACAGATAGGTTTAAAAACAATCCACAACCAGGTGAGTTTCGTATATGGATGTCTATTTCTTAATAGAGCAAGAAATTTTATTACAAAATAATGCATCTTATAAACACGTATATGGCATTTTCGTAAAAGTATCTTCGTAAAAAGTTTGGAATCGTTACATTTCAGAACAAAAAGCTTGTAATCTTAATTTTAATAAGTAAATAAATAATAAAAACAAAACTTTAATACTTAAAGGGAAGTACACGAAAGTGTATGCCACACCCCTTATTTGCACGCAAGCATAACTTGGAAGCAATAGCGTTACGCAGGGGTGGCAGCGCTTCGTTCAAAACGGATGTGAAAAAACATGGCGGTAAGGGGAGAAACAAAATCGTTAATGGCGGTCGCCAAAGAATTGCAGTTAGAACAGTGTTACGAGGGCTGTTCAATAATGAATGAGACTGAATTTTCTCTTCAAAAAGTATTAGCAGTAGCAATAATCTGTTTTAACGTTGTGAGAGACCGCCATTTGGCGCGCATGCCTGCACAAGAACGAACGTGTTTAGTTCCTCAGTTAGTATCCGCCTACGGTGAGAATGGACGTTACGCGTGAGGAGCAGTATTGTGCCACCAGATTTTGTTATGAAATCGCAGGTAAAGTTATCGTCATTTCGTTCTTCGATAATCCCGGAATGGTGTGCCAGCACGTTGTTCCATCCGAAACTACTGTAACAGGTGCCTGTTACGGCGGTGTTTTGCAAGATCTTCAGCAGCACATTCGCAGGAAACGTCCGCACCTTCATCCGGATAATGCACGTCCTCATGTCGCTAGCAGGAGCAGGAGAACGTCAGAATTTCTATGAGCCTGTTGCGAGCTAATTTCCTTTATAATTATACAATAATCTAAATTAATATTTTTATTTAAACAAAATAAATTGAAGTAATTTACATATTGGCGAATGTTATAATTTTTGTCAATTTATTTCTCATTCATACTTGGTTTTGCTTCGCTTCATTTGATAAAGTTTTTGAATAAGTTTTAAATCTAAAATTTAAAAACATGGTAATTAATATTTTCATTAATGGAGTAGAATGTAAATCATCTGAAACATCATATGAGGGAAGACGGTAAATGCGTTCATGATTGGAATCTGGGATTTTCAAGTAGCCCTTGACCTTCAGCCCTTGATCGAGTGTCGTTTGTCACTCTTTTGAGGGCTGTGCTAGTGATTCGGCCCTAAAATAACAAGGATTGCTTATGCGGGTAAATTGACGTGATTGGCTGGTGCAGATGACGTCACACCTAGACTGCTTCAAAGGAAAAGCATTGGACATAGCAACAATTAACATATTCTTTTTATTTATTTGAAATTTTTGATAAAATTTATTGCAAAATATTACATATAATTATGTATATGTTTGATCTAATATATTAATAAGTTATTTATATTTTTTTCATACCCTTTTTATTAATTCAAAATTAGCTTAATTCATAAACTGAAAATGTCGTTTTTATTGAAATGCAAAAACTTAAAGGATCTGTGCACTTTACTTTTATAAGTAGGCTTCGGATTTGCATATAATGCATATTTTTTACCGAACTAGTAATTCACTCAAATGATGTTTTTAATTGAATACTTGAAAAAGTCAATACTGGAAAGAAAAAAAGGAATGGGGCCTACATGAATTTGCTTAAAAATTGAAAAAATACTGACGCGACTCTTAATAAAGTGTTGATGATACATTTTCTCCAGTGATTCTTTTAAATTTAACACATTACAGAAAAATAAATGGTCAATCTATTCGGGAAAATCAACTGAACCACAGATAAACTAGTAGCAGGTTATTCCATTTTATTTGTAATTAGGATGCGGATTTAAATGCACTAAAAAGTGCAAAAGTATGCGCTAAAAAAAAAACCCGCCAAAATATGCAGTAAAAGCTGCATTAAAAACTTACCTATTCAGCAGCAAATACTTGGATAAAAACGAACTGTAGTTGTAAGCAACATCTCTTCAAAAAATGCGCTGACGTCAGAAATATGCATTTTTATGTAAAATAAAACTTAAGCTAGAAAGCCCAGAAGGGGCTAAAAGTGCTTAAAAACATCATTTGAGCGAATTACTAGTTCGGGAAAAAAATATGCATTATATGCAAATCCGAAGCCTACTTATAAAAATATAGTGCACAGATCTTTTAAGTTATCGCATTAAATTCAATTACTTAATGCAGACAAATGTTTTCATTTTCCTAAACATCGAGAGGGGTTGGGTGCTCGCTCAAGAATACGTTTACTTGACTTATGGTGGGGAGAAGGGGTACTTTGCGCGTTTGGCTACGTCGATGCTAGTGTCTGATATTAAAAATTTAAGTACCGTTATTATTTAATTTTAAAGCACTCTTCTTTAAAATTTTTCGAGATGGTAGTCTCCTGCTGGTAGACCTAACAAGTCGTATTGAATATCTTGCTGGAAGTACGTCTGCTCCACTGTATTCAGTGTGTAATCATGGTATGATTTCAGATTGAATTTTTTAATGCGTTTAAATTTGTTCTCCCAAAATTTTCAATATTTATCTTTTGGAAATATCAAATATTTTATGCGTTGCGAGTTTTGGTTTTTCTAAGTAGTTATTAAATTATATTAAACGCGGCAGCAGAACAGCGTATTCCAAGCATTTCTCCTGCATTGCCCGCTCGTCGGGTCTAGGAGTGACATCACAGTTAGTTTGTTTGCAGATTTTCTTGCTAGATGGTAGCATCGCATAAGCAATCCTTGTTATTTTATTATCCTTGATTCTACAGTAGAGTTTGAATTTTATTCATGTCAATAATTAAGTAAAAAGTTAAAAAAGGTAATTGTTAAGGATATTTTCGTATTCTGCCTTTTTCAGTTTGCCACTAGGTGGCGTTACTTGTTCTTTTGTCTCTCTTCTTACTTTATTACTCAGCGAATAAACATCGTAAGTTTTGCTCTCTTAGAATTCGTGTACTGCCATCGTTTCTTTCGCCAAATACAACTCTATGAGCTCATGAATCACAAGTATACACTTACTTAAGTTTGTCATCATAATTAACATAAACATTTTGGTCCTTCAAGCCGGATAATATTTGCAACTATCGAAGTTACAATACTCATTTCCAAAAAAGTTGGGACAGTGCAAAATATATAGAAAAAACAAAAAGGGATGATGTAACAAAACTTTCTCGCGAATACAAAATAGCAGATACGTTTATGAAATGACATAAATATACTGTGTGCACCAAAACATTTTGTATCGTGGCCGCGACGTTCATTTTGAATGGGGGTGTTGCAACACGTTCCAAAATAGTAGGGACATACGTTGTAGAAAGCGCCGTTAGTAGTGGAACCTTCCGAATTGTTCGGGAATAATCTAGAATGATGACGTCGTACTACATTCCGTATAAATAACAGTTGCCATCCGTCGTTCAGGTAACTTATTCGGAACGATGGGTCGAGGCAAGCCAGTTAGCGAAGGTCTTCGTGTTCGAATCATTCAAGAATTCACAAACAACGTTTCTCAGCGTGCAATAGCCAGAAGACTTAACATCATCATCATCTACAGTACATAATATTATCAAGCGCTACCGAGATAGTGGTGAGATCACAGTTCGGAAAGGCCAAGGTAGAAAACCTATTCTGAATGCTCGAGCTCTTCGGATCCTCCGACGTCACTGCGTCACGCATAGGAATGCTGCGATTACGGACATAGCCACGTGGGCCCGCGATTTCTTCGGGAAGCCATTATCGTTGAATACTGTACGCCGGTGCATCCACAAATGCAAACTTAAGTTATACTGTGCACAACGGAAGCCATACATCAATAAACGACAGCAACGTCGCCGTCTGATATGGGCTCGAGCCCATCGCAATTGGTCCCAAGCACGCTGGAAGAACATATTGTGGTCCGATGAATCAACCTTTACGATTGTTTACGGAAATAATGGACGCCGTACACTCCGGACCAAAGACGAAAAGGATATTCCCATGTGCTACAGGCGTTCGGTACAAAAACCACCGTCTGTCATGGTCTGGGGCTGTATTAGTGGCCATGGAATGGGAGACTTGCACATCTGCAATGGCACCGTCAATGCTGAAGCGTATATACAGATCCTGGAACAAGCTATGGTGCCATCTAAGAGGCGCCTGTTTGGACGACGTCAGTGTATATTTCAACAAGACAACGCCAGACCGCATGCAGCGCGCATAACTTCTGCATGGCTACGTCGGCAGCGCATTCGTATGTTGGATTGGCCCCCTTGTAGCCCGGATCTGTCGCCTATAGAAAACGTTTGGCGTATTATTAAACGAAAACTACGACAGCGACGACCCCAGACAGTTGAACAGCTGAAAACCTATATCCAACAGGAATGGGACAGAATTCCGGTTACGGTGTTAGAAAGATTGGTGTCATCGATGCCCAGAAGATTACAGTGTGTCATCAAGAGGAGAGGTGACGCCACACCGTGGTAAACGCCGTGCTGTCCCAACTTTTTTGGGAGTGTGTTGCACGTGCCAAACAGGAAAACCACCTGTATCTTTCTTTAAGCATATAAGATATGTGATCCCATGCCTAAATTATCGTTTATGTATTGTAATGCGTTGAAATAAATGGCAATACAATAATCCAAACAAATGTGTTGGAGTTCTTCTTATATGTTGCACTGTCCCAACTTTTTTGGAAATGAGTATTGTATTTCTCTCGAGTACTTTGCTTTCGTGAGCTCAGTTGATGATTGCTCCTGGTCCTTCGAACTGTTGAATGTGTGTTTTTACTGAGAAGACATTGTTTTTCGTGTTTTGTGACTGTTTCTCGCCGTTCCATGCTGTCATTTGCTCAACACTGATTCGTCATTCCCGCCATCATTAGTGCTTTTCCCGCCATTCCGACATCTTATCTCTACGCATCTCTTCCTGATTCAACTTGCTAGCTTCATCAAACACAATGGACCATAAAAGAAAATGCACCTCCGTCAAAGCTAAGCTGACTCGTTTCGAATCTTATGTACAAGAACTCTCATCTGCAAATCCTTCTACACCTTTGAATGACTTCGGTGCTGCTTACTTATGTAAACGACTGCTCAACGTGGAACCATTACTCGCTTCGTTTGATGAGATTCAACTAGAGATCGACACAGATGAAACAAACGACAACGACTCTGAATCCATAGAAATTGAAGCTAAGTACTTTAACATAATTATTATTGCTGAGCGTTTGTTAGATAGAAGTATGCCTCCTCCCACATCCCCCTCCAGTACTGCAAGTTCACATCGCAGTTCACACCACTCTAATTCGTTATCTAATTTAATTAAGTTGCCTACCATTAAACTACCAGAATTTAGTGGAAAGTTTGAAGACTGGCTGAACTTTAAAAACTTATTTACAAGTCTCATTCATGAAAATGACGAACTCAGCAATATACAAAAATTTCATTATTTGCGTGCCTTGCTAACTGGCAGAGCGGCAGAGGCTGTTAAGAATCTTACCTTCACTGGTGACAATTACATTATTGCTTGGGACAGTCTTAATGACTGCTATGACAATCAAAAAGTACTAATTCATAACCTTATGAAGGCCATCTTCGATCTAGAGCCCATTTCCAAAGAATCCTCTGCTAGACTATGCACCATGATTGACTCAGCCAAGAAAAATCTTTGATCTCTGGATTCTTTGATCAATAAAGAGCATCAGAGTGATGCATTCCTTGTCTATCTTATCAACTCCAAATTAGATAACGTCACTGTAAAAGAATTTGAAAATAAGACTGCTACTTTTGATCTAAACTCATTTGATGAGATCATTAAATTTCTAGAAAACAAGGCCTCTTTGTTGGAAACTCTAGAACAAAGACATGCTAAACCCACAAATGAGCGATCTGTCAAGTCAAGAAGTTTTGTCTCGACGTCGTTCTCTTGTCCAGCCTGCAATAAAGATCATAACTTATACTCTTGTTCCATTTTCAAATCTATGCCTGTCAAGGAACGTAGAGAATTTAAAATGCTGCATAAATTGCCTTTCTAAAGGTCACTTCGCTATGAACTGTAGCTCTAAGCACAGCTGCAATAATTGCAAAACTAGACATCATACTCTTCTACACCTTGATCCCATAACCACACCCGAGAACACAGTTGCTGAAAGTGATACAGTCACCCTTTTGGCGTTGTCCTCTTCCGAACAATGTGCTATTCTCTCCACTGCTGTTGTCAATGTTGTTGATCATCAAAGTCAAGTTCATCAGGCAAGAGTTCGACTTGATTGTGTTAGCACTTCATCGTTTGTAATTTCTTCCCTGTGTAAGAAGCTCCAGCAGCCTCAAACTCCAGTCAACATCCAAGTTCAGGGCATCACCAATTCTACTACCTGTGTCCATTGTCGTTGTGAAATTCTTTTGCATTCTCGAGTCTCCAATTATCGATACACTTAAGCCACGCACCTTGGAAGAAGACGAGTGTGAATCTCATTTCATGAGCTATACCAAGCGTGATTCTAGTGGGCGATTTATTGTCAGTATTCCTTTTAACAAGGCTCCAGAAGTATTAGGTGATTCATACGAAACAGCTGAAAAATCTCTTCTAAATCTTGAAAGAAAATTTGCTTCCAACACTGTCTTGCATCAGCGTTATGCACAGTTCATGCAAGACTATGAAGACTTGGGCCACATGGTGTGATCCTGCACCTTCTTAGGTTTCCTGCTTTTAACTCATCATGGCGTTCTCAAAGAAGAGCCTAACCATAAAGCTTCGCGTCGTTTTCAATGCTTCTGCATCCACTACCTCTGGTGAATCGTTTAATTCTTTACAATTGGTCGGCCCTACCATTCAACAGGATCTGTTCAGCATCTTAATTCGATTTCGCAAACATGTCTATGCCTTCTCTGCTGATATAGAAAAGATGTATCGCCAAGTTTTGGTTTAGAAGTCTCAAAGACCCTTCATCGCATCTTAAGGAAACCCGATCCAAATGACGCCATCAAAACCTATAATCTGAACACTGTTACTTATGGTACTGCTTCTGCTACACTCACAGCGATTTCCAGATCATAGGACTCATTTTATTAGGGTATAGCTCTCTGACTCGATTATAAGAATACAGTACTTCGTAAATAGGTTGTACGACCCATCTTCAAGTGTTTACGAATCCCCGACTCATCTAACAGCGCCAAACACAGCTTAACGAGCAAAGGCATAGGAAATGGGAATCATTTCCGGTAAAGATACGAAATCAAGTGGAAAGATACGAAAGATATGAAAACATGGCGGATAGCGATACTGGATGAATTCGCTGTTCGTATTAGTAAAAAGATTAATACAAAATTATTAGAACTAATACTACTCTTTAATATGACTGTGGATGGGACAAGTTATCTAAAGACTATCTATCTATCAGTAGGGATAGTCTCTTCAACTCTTGAGTGCGAGAACAGTCTCCCTCAAAAACCGAACGTTGAATAAGCATTCTCCAACATTGTTCGTCTTGCCCCTTCAAATCTTACCAGTTCAAGAAAAATTGAACGAAAACAAGAATCTAAGTAAGCAACACTTTTCTCACTTTTTCCTAACGTAAATTATAATTATTTAATAGTTTCAAATTTATTTGCTAATACGTGTTCTTATTCATTATTCTTAGGATTATTAAGTAGCGGAAGAATGGAGCTACATATTGTTTTCACAATGTCCGTCTGTCTGTCCGTCCCTTTCATAATTTCCGCATTTTTTGAGGTAGAGTGATGAAATTCGGAATGTAGCTTACTATGGGCATGTACACCTTCACTGTTTAGTTTGGTTTTGATTGGCCCACTGGGGTCGGAGTTTCGGGGGCGGAAATTAGAGGGGACCAAAAAATCTACCCGTATTTATGCATATAAAAGAGTGAAATTCGGTATGCAGATTCCTCTAAGCAAGATCAACATTACTGTAAAGTTTGGGTCAAATTGTCCCAATAGGGTCGGAGTTGTGGGGGTCGGAATCACATGATCTTTGGAACTATGACAACATATGGCATGTCATATATCATTAAATCGGAAATGATGAGAAACGAAAGAATATAGAGCTCTTTTTCATTTTCTAAATACTACGTTCGAAAAATCAATTTTTCGATTAAAAAATAGGAAGGGAGGGGGCAAAAATTGCGGATAAAAATAGACGACATCAGCGCTTCCGCTACTTTCCTATACCTTTCTCGGGAGGATTAATTTCTTGTTTTTTATTTACTCGTTTTAATCTGAAATGCATTTCCACTGAACAGCAATCATTATTCTCGACTGCTAACAACATGGGTAGTTTCTCGCAGCAAGAATAGATCTAAACAATGGGAACTGTGCATCGGAACCTTATAGAAAGTAAGAAGAAGAGTGGCTGACTTAATTTCAGCACGGAGGTCGAATAAGATACTAACCAAAATAAAATGTCACTATTTCCCTTTCCATTATTATAGAGTAGTGTAAATCATTGATCTAAAACTTATCCTTTTTTCTGTATGTCAGAATATGAGCCTTCCTCTTCAGCATCCTCGTGATAGTTTCCATTTAGCCTACCCAAAGGAATACAAAAGAAATCTTGCAGATTTATAATGAGAACGATGTAACGGTTACAACAAAAATATTCCCTTGATTTTTGTGCAAATCAATT
>JAHWFO010111017.1:0-14296 GCA_023313115.1 Rhysida immarginata | reverse complement strand
AACAAAAGAGCGCGAAGAGCTAAAATTTTATATACCAAAGAGTCTGATTATTAAACTGACCTAAACATAATTTGCAATAATCCATTTCTTATATTAGTCTTCTTGCCCCACCCCTAATTTGACAAAGAAACAGATGTACAGCTTCATGTCGTACATACTTGCAGGGTGTTTCTGAATGGTTTGTACAGACTTTCAGGATATGTTCCAGGGATCAAAACAAGCAGAAGCTGTACTATGAACATGGGGCTGAAAACGCTTCTTTCGATAGACTCATGGACCTAGCAAGAGTTAACTCGTGTTAACTGTGGCCAATGAGCTAAAGTGAGAATCGCGACGAGAAATGGGGAGGTATCTTTGTTCAGGCGCTGTTTCACTTTCGGTTATTGCTCTTTTTTCCTGCGCTTGTTTAATTCCAACACTAACGTGTTGTATCATCGCGTTATACCTCTGCGAATATTACGATACCCGATCTACCCATACAGTACTATGTGGATTGTACTAATGAACAGATTAAAAGCACAACACTCTTTAACGACAACTAAAAAAGGCGTTAAACAAGAAATAAAACAAAAAGAATGAAAAAAAACAATACAACCGGTAAACGTCTTTCGAAAGCTTTGCTTTCATCTTCAGCAGACAAGGAGAACCTCAAGAGATTCTTGAGAGAACTCACTTGTTTATTGAATTAGCAAGGTATATACAGGGTGTTTCAAAATTATGTACAGTAAATTTAGTGACATATTCTTCAGGTCAAAAGAAGACGAAAATGTTCTGTAGCACTTTGTCTGGAAACTATTTATTTACGCGATACAGCCAACTAAACCCGTGGCTCCAAATTACAGGAATTGTTCAAAGTGCCCGCCACCAGCTTGCACGCACGCTTCGGCTCGTTGCACGAGCGACCGTCTGATGTCGTGGAAGAGTTCGTCGCCTGCATTACGATCGGTTTGGCATGCATTTTCGATCAGTTGTCGCAGATCCATAATGTTAGGAACTTGTGTGCTGTAGACGATCGTTTTCACATGACCCCACAGAAAAAAGTCCAAGGGATTAAGGTCGGGTGATCTTGCAGGCCAGGCTACCGGTCCACCTCGACCTATCCACCGATTCGTGTATGCAGCATTAAGGTGTGCTGGAGCGCCATCATGCATGAACCACATGTTAAATCTTATCAAAAGAGGACCATCTTCCAGTAATTCCGGCAATGCATTCTGCAGAAGCAAAAGATACGTTCGCCCAGTCAATCGTGGCGGCAACACATAAGAGCCAATTAAGTTATTTCCCACAATTCCATACCAAATGTTCACGGAGAAACGCTCTCGATGCGCTCGAGCTCTGGTAACGTGCGGGTTAGCATCTGCCCAATGGTGCTGGTTGGGAGAATTTACGATTCCTGTCCGGGTGAAGGTTGCTTCGTCCGTGAAAAGTATCTGGCTGAGACAACTAGGGTCTGCAGCATGATGACGTTGTATCCATTGGCAAAATCGTTGTCGGTGTGGATAGTCCGTTGGGTTCAGTGCCTGAACCAGTTGCAGGTGGTATGGATGCAAAAGCTGACGGTGAAGAATGCGCCAAACAGATGACTGCGGAATGTGTACCGTGGAAGAAATACGACGGGTGCTTGTCTGTGGTTCATCATGTATGATGTCAATTATCACATCCTCCTCATCCGGAGAATGTGCTACAGGCCGCCCTTGTCCTGTTTGACGACCAAAGAAACCACGCTCCCTCAAATGTCTGTTGACAGATACAAACGTTCGGTTATTTGGCAAACGTCTATCTGGAAAGCGTTCTTGGTAGAGTCTTCTTGCTTCCACAGCATTTCCGTCCGCAAGACCATACATTAGGTGCATGTCAGTGTATTCTGCACTGGAATAAGTGTACATGACTTTTTTTTTGCGTAAATCGTAATGCGTATGTCAAAGCACGCAAACGTTCTGAAATTGATATTCCTAGTGGATGTACAGTAATGGAAACAAGCGTACACAACTAATGGAACAACCCTATAGTAGGTTTAAATGGAACAACCCACACTCAACCTAGTGTTGGGTCGAAACGCTGGAACTGCTAAAATATCGTCCTCTACCTACCGTGCTTCCCTACTCTATCATATTGGATTACTCGCAAACAAATCGTTTCCAGACAAAGTGCTATACAATATTTTCGTCTTCTTTTGACCTGAAGAATATGTCACTAAATTTATTGTACATAATTTTGAAACACCCTGTATACAATAAACAAAAATGGGGAACGCATTAATTAATATAAACAGACCTATAATGCATACATTAGACGGTACGTTCATTTATGGTGCCTACACCGAATACCTTATTGATGTTTGGAGAGGCGTTGGATGCAGTACTGTGAT
The DNA here is from genome assembly GCA_023313115.1 of Rhysida immarginata. Taxonomy (NCBI): domain Eukaryota; kingdom Metazoa; phylum Arthropoda; class Chilopoda; order Scolopendromorpha; family Scolopendridae; genus Rhysida; species Rhysida immarginata. The sequence goes on along the minus strand of JAHWFO010111017.1, from coordinate 11,928 downwards.
TCAACCTGAACTCGTCGTAATGCATTATCACACGTCATGACTATCTTCGCTTGGGTTCAAACGCTATTAAATATCATCACAGACATGCAAATTTCAAGCTGCTGGTCGCTGATAGGTTTATCTCTGAGAATGTACCACTTTGTTATGGGTACTTGCTACTAAACGTGGAAACCATGCTGAAGCGCGGAACCCACCTCAAAATCCGGCATTTGATATGCAACAACCTGATAAAATACCCTGTAAGCTTATTTTTATTAATTTTTTCTTATAGAAGGGATCTTGGAGAGCTATGCAACCGAAGGTACAGACCGTAAGGATGTCTTTTTTTATCAGGTAATTTAAATCACGTAACTAAAGAGGCATTATGCAATTTTTTTTCATGCTTTTCTAGCATCATGTATGTAACCCTTAAATTTTCAGGCCGACGACGAACACTATATTCCACGGGCTGTTCTCTTGGACTTGGAGCCCAGAGTTATTCATTCCATAATGAATTCCCCTTACGCAAAGCTCTACAATCCCGAAAACATTTATCTCTCTAAACACGGAGGCGGAGCTGGCAACAATTGGGCGAGTGGATATTCTCAGGTATTGAAATGCACACACTTTATTAGTACGTTTCATGCTAATACAGAGGTCGAGTCAAAAGTAGTGGTCGACTCGGGAGGGGGGTTAGAGTTTGATGATATCTGTGGGCGTAGACCATTTACCACAAGGTACACTATATGATCAAAAATATCCGGACACCCCTCACAGATAATCGATTGGCCCAATGTCACATGATAGTCATCATTTAAATAGCACATCATCATTTAAATAGCTTCCTACACCTTCAGACACAACTCTGCTTGGACATTGGCAAGAATGGGTCGTTCGGCAGAGCTCAGTGAGTTCCAACGTGGAACCATCGTTGGATGTCACCTATGCGGCAAGTCCGTGCGTGACATTTCCAGCCTTCTTCAGATACCCAAGTCAACAGTAGGCGATGTCATTATGAAATGGAAGACCCGGGGATCAACAACAGTTCAACAACGAACCGGTAGACCCAAGAAACTAACGGACAGAGACCGTCGAGTGCTTCGTCGTGTCACCCGCAGCAACCGGAAGTCCTCGGCGGAAAAAATTGCCACAGAGTTTCGAAACGCCTCTGCAAACGATGCCAGTACCGTGACAATTCGGCGGGAACTGCACACGATGGGATTCCGTGGCCGTGCTGCTGCCCACAAGCCCCACGTCAGCAGGGTCGACGCCAAGCGACGTCTGGAGTGGTGCAAAGCCCACAGAAACTGGACAATGGACTAATGGAAACGTGTAATGTGGACAGACGAATCTCGCTACACACTCGGGCAATCCGACGGACGAGTTTGGGTTTGGCGCATACCTGGAGAACGCTTCTTACCTGAGTGCACAGAGCCCACAGTCAAGTTCGGAGGAGGAGTAGTCATGGTTTGGGGCTCATTTTCACGGTACGGACTGGGCCAGCTCGTTCCTGTGCAAGGAATCACGAACTCCGACCGTTTTCTGAATGTTTTGGACAACTGTGCACTTCCAACGTTGTGGCAATTTTTCGGAAACGGGCCATTTCTCTACCGACACGACAATGCTCCGTGCCACAAAGCGAGGCGTGTGCAGCAGTGGTTTGCGGACTCAGGGGTCGAAGAAATGGGTTGGCCGGCACAAAGTCCCGACCTCAATCCTATAGAGAGTGTGGGATATATTGGAAAGACGCTTGCGGGCCAGATCACATGGGCCAACTTCTGTACCTGAACTGATTCTTGCTCTTCGGGAGGAATGGAGGAACATTCCGGAAAGTACCTACCAACGTTTGGTGGAAAGTCTTCCCCGAAGGGTGGAAGCTGTGATTCGGGCAAAGGGATGTGCAATGCCCTATTGATTTCCATGAAATCGTGGCCAGAGTGCAAACGTGCATGTGTCCGGTGTAACGTGCTAGTAAACAGAGGTCGTGTTTACCGTCACGTTGAGCTCCAGAGGGAGGAATAGACAAAAACCCCACTTTCTCTTAAGAAAACACAAGGCTCAATAATTAGCGAAACCCAAAATGAAAGTAAAAATTAACTAAAACCAACCCGTTCAGAAAAATAAGGATTAAAAGGAAAGTTAATAAGGTAAAAATAGCGATAAACCCCAGACCAGAAGAGTTAATAATTTGAAAGCCCCAGAAGACGTTTCAGGAAAGAAAAACTAGAGAAATCCATATAAATATTTTCTTTATTGCTGACAGGAAAAAATGAGATGAAGCAGAACAGCAGAAAACAATCCAAGAACAGAAACCGTCTAATAGAAAAACTGGAAAAGTCTTAGATGTTGCAAGTACATCAATTTCATAACGGTAGTAGTCCAAGTTCCAAAAAAAAATGCAGAAGGAGTAACTGGAAGATACCGAGGAATCCGAAACGTAATTCACGGAAAGGGTTGTGGGTCACACAAACAGAAGGCCGAGGTGATATGCTTGTACTGCAAAATAAAGAGAGAAACTGACAGCAAAAAGTAAGCAAATATTGGAAATAAAAAAAAAAAAATGTTTTCATGAACTATTAAGAGATACTAGAAAATAAACAAACAATAAGTGGTGTTCTAGTACACAGCTCTACAAAAGAGGAAGGTAGGGCTTAAAATAATAACAAGCCATTGGACCTCTTCCACAAGGACTCCGAAGGACGGGTAACAAAATAAAGCTAGAGTAATCACAGCGGGATAACACTAAGAGGAAAAAATACGGGAAAGAGCAGACAGACCAAAGGGTAGACACACGACATAAAAGGTGACGATCGGGTAAGACGGGAACAATATGGTCGAGGTCCTGAAAAAACAAAAAAACAAAATTAACAAAGTATCATCAAGAAATAAAAAAAAATAAAAACTTTCAATTAAACGGATTTAATAAAATCATGAAGAAAGTCAATTAATAAAAGTTAATTATCAAATGAAGTTCAAAAAAAGGACGAGTCGAAATTCAAAAACATCACCGAAATCAGAACATAGATGTCAAAAAAAAAATCATCTAAATGACTATGTTTCCAGATGATCTTCAGCACGTTGCATAGTGAAGATTCTAGTTCAGCTCCAAGTCGATCGCCGAACTAAGGCATCAATCTTATAACATCAGCAAGACGAAGGTAGTCAAAGGACGATGGAATCCACATCAATCATCGACGAGAACAAACACTTGTTATGTTCCAACGAACTAAAAAAAGCAAGGCGAATTGAAGAACGCTTATAGATTAGCCGAACGCTACATCGGCGAAAGAAAACAAAGTTCCAAAACCGTGACGGTCGTCTTCATGTCGAATAACCGCACATAATCAAAAAAAAACTTGAAGTCTTCTCAGATGTGGAGTAATGAAATCTTAATACAAGATTACATATCTAAAGTCAATAACATCAAATGACAGTAAAACCATCTCAATATCCCAGAGATGGGAGAGGAGCTGATGTAGTCGATTCCGAGACCGAGCTGATACTGACTGAACTTACCATTTTTAGTAAACAGCAAACCTACTAGAATAAACAAAAAAATATTTAAAATATCACGTACCGCGTGATAGAATTTCCGAGTTCTTGGAAAGGAAAAGATAAGTTTGCTCCAAGAAAACGAGCTAATTAATACAACGACGACTGAACAATGACAACAAAGGAAAACGTGAAGCTTATAACAATAGTGGTGACGACGAACCTCAGGGGACAAAAGACAATTAACGAAAATCGTATTTCAAAAAAAAAATTTAAAATTTCTCCTAGAAATTAATTTTTTAAATCACGAAAATACTATACTGAAAAAGGAACAAAGGTATCTCAAAAAAGTTCCTGAAAGCGCGTTCTAAGGAAAACAGGTATAAGGTACGGAAAAGAGAGAAGAATAATTAAATAATCCGGCTTGAAAAGTCAAAACGGGAGATATCCTTTTTTAAAAAAAACGCGTCATTATTAAAAGACGACAAGTAGAGATATTGAGCTCACGCATGAAATAATTCTAATATACGGAAGTAGGCTAACATAAGAATTCCAAACGCTTTACTGAAAGCCTTGACGGAAAAATTAAAATAGTCAAAAGATCCTCAAGCGATCAAAGTAAAATTTTCTAAGGGAATAACGACCTAAGACGAGCGACATCCCAATAAAAGTCAATGGACATGGGGAAACTCGCCTAATAACGGTACTCAAAATATAACCCAAGAGAAAAAGAGAAATGACGCGAAGAAAAAGATTGACATTATTAATTTCCCAGGCGAAAATTATCATTAACCCGTAAAATTGACGCTAACCGAACGCGTCGAGTAAACCCTTTATAAAAAAAACGCGGAGGGGGAATACGGTAACCTCCGATTATAAAAAAAAAAAAAAATAGTAAAGCGAAAGGTGAACATAGTGGATTACCTACACCGATAGACACGGGAGCTGCAATAGCTAAAGGATAAATAATGGGTGACTGGAATCAGGAATATCGAAAAATGTCATTGAGGGATGGAAACACGACGTTGGAAGAGTCTGCGAAGAGAGATAAAGATAGCAGAAGAGACTATCGTAAAACGTCGAAGACGGAAAAAAAAATTTTTAATACAGTAGAGGGCGTAGAGGTACGCAACACCGGATATTTGTGATCATATGGTGTATATTGCAGTTTATTAAGAGAAAAGAGTGGGAAGAAACGTCAATACGAATTTGAATGCCATAGACATTGTGCCACCTGCGTCGGCCAGTGTAAAAATATGGCAGAAAAATTGGTGATATGCGGGCTCCTTCGTCACTATTGGAAAAAGGGGACCACTGTAAGAGCAGCAGCCGCCGAAATTTGCAGGGTGGAAGGTCAGGGTGTGACCAATGAACGGACAGCACGACGGTGGTTTTCCTGTTTTTCGTCTGGAGACATGGGTCTGGACGATGTGACAAGGAGCGGCAACAAGCGGAAGCCAAGCCAGGCAGCACCACCCATCTGCACGCCATGGGAAAGGTCAGCAGGAGCTGCCAAGTTGTGCCCCATGAGCTGACGCCTGCGCAAGCACAACAACGGGTGAAGGTGTGTCGTCAAATGCTGGATGCCCCGACTTGGCACCATCCGACTACCACCTCTTCCAGTCCATGGCGCACTTCCTGCGTGGAATGTCAGTGAGGTTGAAGACTCCGTGCGTAACTTTTTCGCCCGGAAACCGGAGGAGTGGTTTCGTGAGGGCATCCGCCAAGTGGCTGATCGTTGCATGAAGATTAGCAACGAGTGGTTCCTGTCTGGTGCCCATTTAAAAGTTTGCGGGGTGATCGGCCACTACTTTTGACTCAACCTCTGTAAATCTAGTACGTAATTACATGATTTTAAGGTCTATGTTATCATGATTCAGGGAGAACGACTGCATGAAGAAATATTCGATATCATTGACCGTGAAGCTGATGGAAGCGATTGTTTAGAGGTAACATCATAGAACATTAAGGAACAAAAGATATGGATCAAAAAAGGAATGACGGCGCCATGACTTCTCAGCGTTGACGATGATCGAAAAGAGAAGTGACGCAATGAAACACAGAGCATCCACTGAGCGAAGCTCATACTGTCTTTCATTGCACCACTTCCTTTTTTTGACCATCGTGAACATCGACAAGTCACGGTGCCGTGACCGTGTCGACAACGTAAAAAAAATAATAGGCTTTGCTTATTTGGTCCATGTATTTTGTTCCATAATGCATGAGACAACAATGATATTTATGAGTTAATAATACGTTAAAGCGAGAAGTAATCTTTTTGTTTCTTTAGGGATTTGTTTTGTGCCATTCTATAGCTGGTGGAACAGGTTCAGGCATGGGATCTTATATCTTAGGAAAACTGAACGACAGGTTCGTCATTATTGTAAGAGATGAGAGAAATCAGTGAGAGAAGGGTTCGTAATACTGTTTCTATCAACGAAATTGGTAGTAACGTTAGAGTAAAACAGAGGGACAACGGAGTTTCCAACTAGTTTTGCCATTTATTCCCGGCTTTATCAAGGGCAACACAACAAGAGGCTTGCAGGCCTTTATATACAGAATCAAGGTACAGATTGGAATTACTGAAGTTTGAACCAATACCAGAAAATGCTGAAGGGACATCCAATGAATAAAACGACAAAAGAGAAAACCAAACAAATCGCGGACCGAAAAGAAAACGTATCCGGTTGTCACAAGACGAGAGGATTTACAAAAGAGAATGAGAGTAAAATTATATAAAACATAGTTGAAAAACTCCGGAAATAAATAAAAAACATTATACGAGGCCTGTGAGAAACGTATCCGACCTTATTTTTTTTTTGCGAAAACCTGATGGATTTGGATCGCGCGCGCTTGCATGAGGCGACCTTGAACCTTTGTGCGTATGCGTGAATTTTTTCCCGCCTCTCAATAGCGTCAGTTGCTGGCAATCAGCATTAGAGGGAGGTAGTGTGTTGTGCTCTCGTAGGTTTTTGATTTGAAGGAAAATGACGGAACGACTGGAGCAGCGTTACTGCATCAAATTTTGCCAGAAACTGGGCGACAGCCAGGTGGAAACCGTCCGGAAGATTCGGACGGCTTTCGGTGACGATGCTATGGGCATCGGACAGATTAAGGACTGGTACAACCGGTCGGCCATCAGCATGCCGAAAGTGAACGCTGTGGTGATGCGGGACACAGTACGTTTTCGGCACATTCCATTCTGATCGAAGATTTGGCCACGAAGAGAGTGGCGGCGAAATTCGTGCCGAAGCTGCTGACGGCGGAGCAAAAGCAACTTCGTGTCGACGTCTCACAGGACGTGCTGGCCTCCGCAAACAGTGACCCCGACTTCATGAACACCATAATCACTGGTGACGAGTCCTGGGTGTACGGGTACGACCATAGCATCGTCACTGAAAGCCTCCAAATCAAAAACCAACGAGAGCACAACACACTACCTCCCTCTAATGCTGATTGCCAGCAACTGACGCTATTGAGAGGCGGGAAAAAATTCACGCATACGCACAAAGGTTCAAGGTTGGCTCGTGCAAGCGCGCGCGATCCAAATCCTTCAGGTTTTTGCAAAAAAAAATAAGGTCGCATACTTTTCTCACAGGCCTCGTACAAGGTCGGAAACTAAGTCAAGTATAACATACGCATCAAAATCCGTTTGACAATTGATGAGGAGGCTAGGGGTAGACATTTTGGCTTTAAATATCTCGATTGACTCAAGGGTCGCAATCTTGAACGGGTCGTTGCATTTGTGTATGACGGACATCACTTCGTCTTGGGTTTTCAAAGCATGTCCGGATATGGCAAGATGGTTGGCATAATGGGAATTACCCTCTTGTTTCTCGTAGGAGTTGACGTGCTCCTTGAAACGTACGTTGAAGTTATGGGTCGATAAGCCTATGAAAAACTTAATGCAGAAAGCACAGTTCAGGCGATATACTCCAGATCGGGAGAAATCGTCAGATGCAGTTAGGGTAGACGGGTGGAAGTTACGAAAAAAAAGGGGTAGGGGAACGGAAAGAAACTTGGAGGCCAAGTGAAGAGAGGAAATTGGAGAGGCGGGAGAAATAGGGGCCGAGATATAATAGAGAAACCCACTTTTTCCGGGTTATATCAGAGGTGGGGGGACTCTGGCTAAGGAAGGCACGTTTACCTTGGCCTCCAAGTTTCTTTCCGTTCCCCTACCCCTTTTCTTCCTACCTTGCGCCTGTCGACCCTAACTGCATCTGACGATTTCTCCCGATCTGGAGTATATCGCCTGAACTGTACTTTCTGCGATAAGTTTTACATAGGCTTATCAACCCGTAACTTCAACGTACATTTCAAGGAGCACGTCGACTCCTATGAGAAACAAGACAGTAATTCCCATTATGCCAACCATCTTGCCATATCCGGACATGCTTTGAAAACCCAAGACGAAGTGATGTCCATCATACCCAAATGCAACGACCCGTTCAAGATTGCGACCCTTGAGTCAATCGAGATATTTAAAGCCTATTCAAAAGGTCTACCCCTAGCCTCCTCCTCAATTGTCAAACTGATTTTGATGCGTATGCTATACTTGACTCAGTTTCCAACCTTGTATAATGTTTTTATTTATTTCCGGAGATGTAGGAACCACGCTTTACTCTGTACCTTGATTCTGTATATAAAGGCCTGCAAGCCTCTTGTTGTGTTATCGTTGATAAAGCCGGGAATAAATGGCGAAACTAGTTGGATAACTCTGTTGTCCCTCTTTATACTGTAAGGTTACTACCAATTTCGATGTTAGAAATACTGAAACTGTTCTTCAAATTATAAGATTGAATATACCAGGTGGGCAAGAAATAACGTGAGGTGTTCAGAGCTCGCTAGCGGGAATTCTATTAGCCCAAATGCAGTACATTTTAGTGTATATACTTAGTGGAACATGCAGTTTCGATTTCCAAAAAAAAAAAAAAAGTACCAAAAGTCGCCATAGGGGGCGCTTATTTCAAGAAAACAATGAATACATTTGCATAAGCGCGTTCCGTGTCGAGCAATCATGACAATAAAAGGCAAGGCTGAGGATTTCCCATCATTCACGAACGAATGGCCTGACGATGGCGTTTACTCTGCCTGACCGGGCGTTATTAGTCGAGTTGTTTTATCAGAAGAGAGACAATGCAGGTGCTGTCCTTCGTGAATTCCGGCGATTGAAAACGTTACGAAGAGGACCGATGAGCTTAACTGACTTACAGAAAATGATTGAACGATTTGAATCTACCGGAACTCTAGGAGTGCAACCAGGCCAGGGATGCAAACGAATCGGGCAGCAACATGTTGAAGAAGTTGCAACTGCTGTTGTGGAACAGGAGATGACTACTGTGCAGGGTACCAGCAGTGCACACGCAATAGCACGCCAAACAGATATCCCATATTTGACGGCGAGGAAAATGTTGCATAAGATATTGACATTTTATACCTATAAACTCGCACCTGTTCAACAATTGCTTCCTGAAGATGAACGTACCCTAACTGACTTTTCGCTGAGATTGTTAGCACGTATGGAAATGGATGATGCATGGCCATGGCAAATTTTATGGAGTGACGAGGCACATTTTTATTTGAATGGTGATATCAATACCCACCCACAACTGCCGTATTTGGGCTGCATCAAATCCACAAGTGTGTCTGCCAGCTCCTATGCATTCACCGAAACTAACAGTATGGTGCGGCTTTACTGCTTCTTTCATCGTCGGCGCGTACTTTTTTGAAGAAATCCGTCCCCGTGGACCGGTGCCTTGTTCCGTCAATTCTGCCAGGTATGCCGATATGCTTGAGAATTTTGTGATACCACGATTGCAGGAAAAGGGTTGTCTGGATTCTACCATTTTTATGCAGGATGGTGCGCCACCGTTTTTCAGACAACAGAATACTTAGTCGTGCATTTCCCACGGTATGGCCACCCAGGTCGCCTGATCTCAACCCTTGTGATTTTTGGTTATGGCGATATTTGAAAAGCCTTGTGTATCGAGCACATGTTCCTGACCTGTCAACCTTAAAGGATCAAATAACGTTACATATCAGACTAATTAATGCAGATATACTGCGAGCTGCCGTAGAAAATGTCGTGTACCGCATGCAACTATTGGAACAGCACACTGGTGGTCATATTGAAACACATTTGGAATTAAAAATAAAACATTGTTTATTGTTGTTACTAAAGTTGGTTTGTACGCTATTTGTTCATTCATTGTTTTCTTGAAATAAGCGCCCCCTATGGCGACTTTTGGTATATATATTTTTTTTTTTTTTGCAGAAATCAAAACTGCATGTTCCACTAAGTGTATACACCAAAATGTACTGCATTTGGCCTAATAGAATTCCCGCTAGCGAGCTCTGAACACCTCACGTTATTCCTTGCCCACCCGGTAGATGGAAAAGGAAAGGAAATGCCCTGTGACCTGGATTTGAACCAGGAACTACCAATTGGAATTATTTTTCATCTATCCAGGTCGCAGAATTTGTCTTTTTCATTTATATTGAAGATTCATTATGATTGTTATATTTCTCTTTAACTTAGCCGATTTTGGATGATTGTCACTTCACGTGAAGCCCCTTCTCCATCACCGATTATGTTCATTGTGTTTCCTGGCCATAGCCCGCCAGCGTAATTTCCATGCTAGCAGACTTCATTACAGGACGGCGAGAGGAATTTCGTTCCATACCTCTTTGCACACAAGTCCAGCAATGATTTTGGGGCGATGCCGTCCGAGACCCGTTTTGAAAAAAGTCTGTGGGGGGAAGCATCAGGTAACTTGACAGGGATAGCAGAGAAGAGTATTGCATGTATGCCGGTCTCTTCTTCCGTTTGTGCCATGAAATTCAGTGTCGAGCACGCGGTGTGGCTGGACGTCTTATCTTGATGAACGCAAACTTTGCTGCTCTCCTCTCCTTACAATGCCGGGATCTCGTCCGTGTAAAGAGGTTTCAAAATGTTCTCCTGGTAGTAATTCGCATTCACCTCAGTAACATTATAAAAAATGTGGTTCACCGTACTGTCCTTCTTAACGAAGTTTATGGAGGCCTTACAGTACGTAGCGGAAGAAAACACAAGATTTCTCGACTGGTTTCGCCGTTTATTCCTGGGTCCCGTTTCTTATACGAGTCAAGGTGTTCTTTGAAACGCAATGCAAGATTGCGGGTCGATAATCCCACATAGAACATATTGCAAAACGCACAATTCAGGCGGTAAACTCCGGACTGGGAATATTTGTCGGAGGTGACGGAGGTGGGCGGTTATTCAGGGTGCGAGCAGCTGGGGTTGGAGTACGAAATGATGATATTCGGAGGCCAAGGGACGATAAGAAATCGGAAAGCTGGGAGAAATCAGGTCCCAGATATAGTAAGGACGTCCACTTTTTAGTATGGGGCGAATCAGGAGGTGGGGGGGAGAGAAGGGCCCATCTGCGGCGGTGAAGGATGTGAGAGAACGTGGAGGTCGAATATCCATTGGAGTGGACGAGGTGTCGGATTATGCGGAGTTCTGAAGATCTGGATAGGGGGCAGAGTCGATTGGGAATGTCAGTGAGGCTTGTTTGTGGGTGGGGGGGTTGTGAGGAGGAATGGTGTATTAAGTTGGAGGATGTGGTCGGTTTACGGGAGACAGAAAAGGAGAAGCGGTTAGTGTGGGGGTTGTTAGTGATGAGGATTCAAAGAACACCTCGACTCGTATAAAAAACGGAACCGTGTCTCCCAGGTCGGGACTCGTATAAAAAACTGGCGAAACTAGTTGGAACTCCTGATGTCCATCTGTTATACTGTAAGGCCACCACCTGTTTAGTTAATAGGAACAGTATTATGATCCATCCTTCCACCGATACTTATGAAAGGCTTGATAGCCCCTTTATCAATAACAACATAACACGAGGTCTCTCTAAAAATATCTACAGTGAAACCTCTTTAAGCCGACCAGCAATGGTTCCACGTAATAGTGGTCGTTTGGAGAGGTGGTCTTCTTAAAGAATTGGGGGGGGGGGGGTTAGCGTAATTTATAAAGTTTCATTGTCTCAATTGTTTAACATTATAAGGATATAATCTGATGATATACAAATCTTACTCTTTTGGTTTCATTTATTATTTTAGTGATTTGCATAATGGACTAAAGTTTTATTAATGAATTTGAATGAAATTTTCATAACTTTATGCAGTAATGTGGCTATTCAAAATAAACAACATGTGAAAACAAAATATTAATACCTAATACATGTATAATTACATAGCAATAAAAGTGATCGCAATTATTGGATCAAAAATTTCCCCTATTCTTTGTTGAAAAACTGCAACATTGAAGTTTATTTTTTTCTGCTCAACATTTTACGTACCATAACTTGTTGATATTCTTTTTTCACCTCTTCAAACAAATGCAGCAAGCTTTGACTTGGTCTTGTAGCGAAAAAAAACAAAGTTTTCTTTATGACATGGTGACAATAGCAGGCAAGA
>JAHWFO010111016.1:0-21914 GCA_023313115.1 Rhysida immarginata | reverse complement strand
TGAAAAGTATCTGGCTGAGACAACTAGGGTCTGCAGCATGACGACGTGGTATCCATTGGCAAAATCGTTGTCGGTGTGGATAGTCCGTTGGGTTCAGTGCCTGAACCAGTTGCAGGTGGTATGGATGCAAAAAGCTGACAGTGAAGAATGCGCCAAACAGATGAGTGCGGAATGTGTATCATGGAAGAAATACGACGGGTGTTTGTCTGTGGTTCATCATAGATGATGTCAATTTTCACATCCTCCTCATCCGGAGAATGTGCTACAGGCCACCCTTGTCCTGTTTGACGGCCAAAGGAACCACGCTTCCTCAAATGTCTGTCGACAGATACAAATGTTCGGTTATTTGTCAAACGTCTATTCGGAAAGCGTTCTTGGTAGAGTCTTCTTGCTTCCACAGCATTTCCGTCCGCAAGACCATACATTAGGTACATGTCAGTGTATTCTGCACTGGAATACGTGTACATGACTTATTTTTTACGTAAATCGTAATGCGTATGTCAAAGCACGCAAACGTTCTGAAATTGATATTCCTAGTGGATGTACAGTAGTGAAACTACAGTAATGGAAACAACTGTACACAACTAATAAAACAACCCTAAAGTAGGTTTAAATGGAACAAACCATTCAACCTTGTGTTTGTGGTCGAAACGCTGGAACTGCTAAAATATCGTCCGCTAACTACCGTGCTTCCCTACTGTATGATATTGGATTACTCGCAAACAAATCGTTTCCAGACAAAGTGCTATTGAACGTTTTCGTCTTCTTTGACCTGAAGAATATGTCACTAAATTTATTGTACATAATTTTGAAACACCCTGTAGGGGAGTGGTCATTGTAGTAGGTGTCCTCCACAGGTCCAGCAGCGATAACATCATCTTAGGTTTGCCGATATTTATAGATAATGACACCATTTTGATTAAGCATTTTCGACTTCCAGCTTGGGTGTTTCGCATTTAGGTCATCAGCCAGGACGACTGGAGTGTCACCACTGAAGAGTTCAGCAAGCTCGCTAACATCAAGAGAATGTTTAGTTGATTTCTAGAGTGCCACGAACTTCACTTCACCAAGGGGAAGGCCAGCAGGTCGCCCGAGGTGATCTGGAGTGGGTCACGGACTCTGGCTGTGGTTGTTGTTAAAGTGGAAGAGGGACATTAGCAGTTTCTAGGTTATGGTCTTAATTACTGGTTGTTTCTATTGGTTCTTAAGCTGTCTTCATGACTGCCTTGACCTCAATAATAACATGATCTTTCCTTCTTAATTACTGGTTGTTTCTACTGGTTCTTAAGCAGTCTTCGTGACTGCCTTGACCTCAATAATCACATGATCTTTCCTATATAAGCGCCACTTCCATTTCTCTTTTCATCACAATGAGCGTAGTCTCTCTCTGTATTGAACACACTCTTTGCATCCACAAAACCTATACGTGCCAGTGCATCCACTGCTGGGATAACAACGCACAGTGCCCGTATTGGATAGACGACTTCCCAATCGACGCAGCAGACGAAATTACAAACGATGACAATATTCACTCAATACCAATGGCCATGGATGGACCAACAAGAACGCAAGGAGGATTCGCCATCAATAACCACACAGCATGGCAATCAAGTGTATATAGTGCCTCGCAGGTACGTTCTAGAACTTGTTCCCCACGACCCGAAATTGAGCTTCACTCAAACCATACCAAAGAAATCCCCTTTATACGCACAACTACACAATACAATGACACAGAACCATTCATACACATTAGCACCGGAACCCCTGAAACAATTAGACAGCCACAGTGCATTATTATTGACAACAATGGACACAACAATATATCTTTATCTCACAAACATAAGCAGCCAAGTAATCAAAAAACAATTCTTCACGGAGATGACAACCCTTCTACTACCTCACTATGCCCCCACAATTTTATGGATACAACAATTGAACAAACACCAACCAGCCAACAAATATTCAGCAACAAACATAGATGAAGTTCAGGAAGCAGTGACGTTGAGCAATTGGACTCTCAATCAGCAGGGACGTCTAATGAATCGCAAAATGTCATTGCCCTGGGCGAAACGCACATTAACCATATTCCATCATCACCCAATAGACCGGGACCAAGCACCTTCAACCTCGTTGGATGACTCAAATATCACCACCAACAATCCCGTTACAGCCACAAACAAAACGTTTAAAACTTTCATCGTCCACAACACAAATCTCACGTACCCAACCGGAAATCCCAATCACAGACGAAACAGACCCTCATTCCTCTCGTTTGACCACGGAGACCATCAACATATCATCTACTTCTCAGCAATCGGAGGAGGAAACACAGCCTCAAGAACATGACAGCGAATCATTAACTTTCTTGGTGAAACAAGCGGAGGCGTTGCAGAGGCTATTGCCTCTACACAATCGATCAAACATATCAGAAACTTCCTTCTCTATTTACTCAATACTCATTACAGGGGATACAATAGATACGGTACTCAAATCACACAGGACCTCAACAGACTCGCAGAACTCGTAAAGGACATATTAGCTAACCCACAACACATACGCAAACACAGCAATTGTAAAACATACACTGATCAGAAAAAACAACAAAAAGATGAGAGATTTGGAAGACACAAATGTTCTACAATAATCGAACTCATTGATTTCCTGATAGACAAACACAATATAAAAACAAAAGCACAATGGAACAACATAGTCGATTTACAAACAAAACAACAATTATTAAAAGAATTTGGATTGAATGAACAAAGCTATGTTGCACGATTACTCCGCTTCAGGAACCAACAGCACACATACATAATCAAAAAAACAACCATGCAATCGCATTTCAACAAATTGATACAAAAACGATTACTCAAAAAACCAATAATCAAAAGTTTTACAAAAAAAGACAAACAAACACAGCAATGGTTAGAACAATTTTTTCACGAAAACAATATAGATATAGCAGAATTCTTTGCATGGCTAGAAATCATTAAAACAAAACAATTAAAAAAAATAAATACGTTCATTTTACAAGGAGATACAAACGCTGGCAAGAGTCTACTCATGGAAACCATAATAGAACCTTTACAACCTGAATTAGTCCGCAGAGAACGAGACAATAGCTCATTCCACCTAGATCAATTACCAGATGCAGCAATAGTTTTATTTGAAGAACCAATTTTAACTCCCATAAACGTAGGAACATGGAAATTCATAAAAACAGACATAAAACACAGCGACAAAGAATCCATAGAAAGAATTCCCATTTTCATAACAACAGCAAGACCCATAACCAACAACATAGACGACAAAGAAACGGAACAAATACATCAGAGAGTCAAAATTATAAAATTTCAAAAAACCATACACCACAGACAAGAGGACTACACGCGGCCATTGACATTCACACCAGATTACATACAAAAACCTCCCCATTTTATCACGCCACACGACTTAGCTTTATTACATCATCTACATTTCGAACAAATAACACACAAAAAAAGACAACTTCTCGAAACTCACACCAGAGACATAAACGGATATGACGACACCAAACGCAAACAGTTAAAAATACGCACACAAGCAAATGCACTTAAAACGGCATGGCAACAGTACACGAAACAGGACCAGTCATAAAGCGCACTAGACTATTTGCCATCAAAAATATTCTACCGATGACAAGCACATCAGAAGAACAACATGGATATGGACCCTCCATATACCCAATCACTCCTTTCAATGTTTGGAATCACGGACACGTGACATTCACATACACTATAAAAACACAAAAATGGTATACGCTCAATTTCAATGACGACCAAGTGCCCTACATACTACCGTACGTGCATTGGCCCTTCTGGACGGTAGAACACGACGAAACCGCATACGAAACAGAAAACTACAAAAATTACAAAGCAATCAACGCAATATCCTGGGGCATAAGACCTGTACAAGCGAGACTAACACTTGAAAACCATGCAGTCCTCCGAAAACGACTCATCCAAACCGGGCAAACCAACACAGAGACATGGGACTTTGAAACCAGTCAAAACCTCGTCGTCGGAAGAGGAACAACACAAGGACACGTCCTCATCGTTGGAAAAAACGCAGACACGGGACCTTTCACCAAACGACACGACGCGACCGAGTGGGAGAAAACAACAATAGACCACATAACCAAATACGAAATACCCGACAAACATCGATGGGACTATACGATTGACTTTCCGAATGAACATCCCAACGCATATCAACCGTACCCAACTGACGACAAGGCATACACACGATACATACCTGGACCCACCAACTACACCATGCGACAAGGCACAGCCGGAGAACAATCGAATACAAGTAACAATTCGAATTTCCAATCTTCAATAGTGCAAAAAGTGGACAAAAACAAGTGCTTCACGATAAAAAACCACAACATACATCTCTCCAACTACCCGGCTCTCATGATCGGACAGCCCAGCATACCTGATGAAACCGGGACAATGAAATTCAAATACAGAGTTCGTCTCATCACGGAAATGGACATTCAATTTTGTATAAAACCTGATATTTATGATCAATATGAACAAATAGGCTTAGAACGATTTGTAATTGAACATCCAAAAGCTGCTTTAAATGCAAGCAAAACAAATGTCATGACTGTATTTTTTCCTTATAAGATTTAATAAAAACATGAAAAAAAAACAAAAACTTTTATTTCATTTGTTTCCTTATAAGATTTAATAAAAAACATGAAAACAGAAACTAAAACTTTTATTTCATCTTAAAATTTTTATTTCATTTAAAAAACAACAAACTAAAGAAAACAAAAACAATAAACAATAAAAGGAAAGAAAAGAAAAAAAAGATCATTTTCATACTCTCTGGTCATAGGTGAATCAAAAACATTATGCCTGAAGTTATGAAAATGATCTTAACTACCACAACCAATAACCGCATGAAAATGTTCTTAACTACCACAACCAACAACCGCATGAAAATGTTCTTAACTACCACGACCAACAACCACATGTCAAAAACTCCTACTGTCCGTTGTCCACTATC
The DNA here is from genome assembly GCA_023313115.1 of Rhysida immarginata. NCBI lineage: Eukaryota > Metazoa > Arthropoda > Chilopoda > Scolopendromorpha > Scolopendridae > Rhysida > Rhysida immarginata. The sequence goes on along the minus strand of JAHWFO010111016.1, from coordinate 16,859 downwards.
TTCGTGACCCTGAGTTAAAGCAGTCCAAAGATCATATTTCCCGCCCATCAATCAAACCATTGCGCCTCAGGTGCCTCCTGCTGTATTTTCTATTAGAAAATGCAAAACTAACAGTTTTTAGATAATGATGGAGACCGATTCCATACCTGCATAAGACTTGGAGACTAATTATTCGTGATGAATTTCCTTCTTATTGATGATCACAGTGCCCCCAGAAGTACACCTTGCAGCATTTGAACCCATACAATCATTATGGTACATAAAATAGCCAGCTAGCTTGATGTCTTGGCTTGGATTGAGGTGCGTTTCAGAGAAAAGTAACGTAGATTTCTTCCTTTATCAGAAAATTATGAAACTGGATATGATTTTGGGGAATCCCTCTGGCGTTCCATATCATGCACCGAAGTTCACCTTTGTTGATTACAGTATAACGTTATGCACCCATAGTATAAATTAGTTGGTCGTAAGGAGCCCACTAAACTGTGGGTAACTTTTGCCTAGATTGGAAAACAGATGAAAGATACGTCCTAATTGTTTATACATACCTAGTAGTTCGTTAATGTTGAGGACTTTTTCATCCGGCTTAGACAGAGCAGCTGCAAAGGATTTGTCTGCTATCACTCTGGAACTAAGCATCCTTTTAACCTGGGGGTATTTTGGAGATTCCGTGTAACTTGACATGTGCTGTCCACCACATCTGAGGCACTTTGGGGGGCCTTCTCCTTTAATCTTGGGGCAATCTCTTGACTGGTGCACCTCTGCACATTTGTTGTAAAGAGTATCTTCATGCAGCCCATGGATACGTGTCCGAATCGCAGGCAATTGTAGCATTGTACTGGCTTCTTGATCCCTCGAAAGACCTGGTTTGATTTGCGACAATCGACAATCAAACATTGCCAGGAAAACGAAATGGGTGGTCCCAAAGCAACACTTTCACTGCCATACTCATCCAGAAAGTAACCAGGGGAAGTACACTGAAATAGGCAAGAAACCAGATGAAACCTAGTTAAGTCGTCCAGAGGATAAGATGGAGTCCTTTCCTATAAGGACAATAGAGTTGATTGTTGATTGAGGAGGGACATGCAGGAGCTATCAGATCCACTGTTCTGGAAAGATGGACTTTAGGATGCCATCGAAATCAATATCCAGGACATGATGGGGCCAGCGATGCCTGAGGAGATTCTAAACTTGAGTGGATACTACAGAATATCTGCAACTTCTTCAGCGATTCTTGGACATAGTTACCAATAGGAGGTATATGAAAATCTTCAGCAATAGAAATATTCGTTGCGACTCTCCTGTCAAGTTGGGCAATAGTTCTCAGGGTAACGTTTTGGAAGGTTTGGAGATGCTTCCATCTGGATTTGGATATTGTAGCCCAGGCAGGTATACCATAAAGAAGAATGGTTCAGATGACCATCTTATAAAGTAAAAGTTTGCTATCCATTCCAAGGGCACTGTTTCGCCCCAGAAGAACAACTGGACTAAACTTTGCCTTCTTAGCTTTATTTATCGCGTAGGAGACATGGTCACCCCAATTTAGCTTGGCATCTACCACCACTCCAAGGTGTTTGTAATTTTTTACCGATTCGAGCTCGTTACCAGACAGGAAGGGAGGACTCGGGGATTTCCTTAGTTTCTTTGTAATGAACATTGCCTTGCATTGTCAACATTTATTTCGAGTCTCCACTATGCAAACCACATCTCGTACAATTGTAAGGCCTTTTGTAAGTGTGATATGACGTGAGCGGAATTGCGTTCAATAATCTTGATGACTGCGTCGTCAGCAAACAGATATAGCTTGCAGTTAGTAATAGTAGGGAAGTTATGGATGAAAAACTTGGACAGTGCAGGGACCAGGACAGAGCCCTGGGGAACACAGGCTTTGATATCACAAGGGTTAGACATGGAGAAGCCAACCTTGACACGAAATATCCTGTTTGGCAGAAACAAACTAATCAAGCTAATCAGTTTGTGCAAAAAACCACAAGTAATCATCTTGTATATGAGGCCATTGTTCCAAACCTGATCAAAAGCTTTACGAACATCCAAGAATACATGACCACCATACATAGCACAGTTAAGAGGAGTGTTTAGATCCGCAACAAGCCTCCAGATCTGAATTGGCAGGAGTGATCTGGGTGAAAGCCGAATTGCTCATCACGAACGAGATTTTTTCCTACACAGAATTCGTTGAACCTCTTCAGAATGATGCATTCAAAAACTTTTGATAGCATAGGTAGTAAGGATTAAAGCTTATAGTCCTGTAGCTGACAGCAAGATCAGGGTTTAAACCAGGCTTTGGTATGGTAACATTGAAAACGTCTTTCCACTGGTTGTGGAATAACCAAGTTTCCAGCAGTCATTCATGGCTTTGGTAATGATCGAGATAATATTAGAAGGCAATGCAAAGGAGACGATGGATTCCACTATTTCCAAAAAGAATTTATTCATCATAACATAGATGTACATTTCGGCTACAATGTCGCCATCTTCACTATGAATCGATTTTTCAGAGTAAGGTGTTAGGTATTTATAATAGAGTTAGGCCAATGAGAAGAAGTATAGGAAAAATATAGGAAGGTAAAAAAGGCCATTGGGCAGAAGAAGCGCGGACCTAGGAGAAGGCTCCACTTGGTGGGGGTTGATTTCCTTGTATAATGTAATAAAGCTTTCCAAGAGTCGTGTGTCTAGATTCAGCAACGAGTCACCTTGATTTTTCATGATCTCCCAGGATACCAAATAGTTTAGTTTTTGGGGGTCGTCAACCACCTGAAGGATTTGGAGTTCATCAATTTTAAAATTATGTCCAGTCTGTAAAATATGGTCCACCATCGCCGATCTGTCCGGTGTCTTTTGTTTCTAATATAGTCCAAATGTTCTTTGGCTCATCCTCCGACGAGTCTGGCCGATATATTTCTTTGGGCAGGTTCCGCAGGGTAAAAGGTATATCCCTGACCTTTCGTGTTTCGGAATCTGATCCTTGGGGCCTCCTATCAGTCATTTTAGGGAGAGTTCGCTTTTAAAGGCAAACGTCAGGTCTAACTTCTTGAAAATTTTCTCCAATCCTGTATTTAGAGGGCGATTGTAAGGAAGACTAAAAAATTTGGTGTCTTTCTTCTCAGATTGTAGTGTGGTACATCGGGAGATCCTCCTCTTGAGGAGTTGCTTTTTAGTGAGTTACAACAATCCTTTGAACAAAATGGTCACTAAAACTAAAGAATGCATTAAAAATGCAAAACCTTCCTTAAGGACATGTACACGGCTACGCCGCCTATACTGCCTCCCCAAGACACACAAACCCAGAAACGCCATGCACCCCATAGTCGACAACACAGATTCACCTACAAGCACAAGAGCAAGAACGTTAAACAACTATTTCAAGCAACTCACTTTACAAGGACATAATTACTCAATTAAAAATAAGCTTAAGTTAACACAGAAATTGACCAATATCACAGTTCCTGAAAAACACATATTAGTTTCATTCGACGTTACGGCCATGTTCCTAAGTATCCCCATCAAAGAGACATTATCCATCTTAACAGATGTCCTGGACTATAACGAAATAACTCTAACTATGGTAAGGGACATTCTTCTACTTAGCAAATTAGTATGTTATAACAACTTCTTTCGGTTTGACAACTGTGTTTACAAAATGAAACAAGGAACACCATGGGCAGTTGCTTGAGCCCTTTCCTTGCCAACCTCTACCTTAATCATCTTGAAACCTGGCTCATGACAGTTTTGGCTATTTCCCGGAGGTCTGGTGTAGGTATGTTGATGATATCTTTGCAATATGTAAAATTGATGAAACAGACTTACTCCATGACGACCTCAATAAATTGAGTCCCTCCATTAAATTTATGGTTGAGAGAGAACAAGCGAAGTCATTGCCCTTCTTGGATATACTTTTCTGCAGAGATGGAGACAGGCTTACTTTCGACATTTACAAGAAGCCAAATTACCGTAAATTTAATGGATACAAGATATGACTCTAACCAGTGCTATGGTCATAAGGTGGTGGCCTATAACCATATGATTACCAGGGCCATTGATATACCTCTGAGCCAGGAGAAGAGATTAGAAGAATTCAGGAGGATTATGGAAGCGGCACGACAAAACGGATTTACTAACCATATCATCGACAAACTCACTAAAAAACAACTCCTCAAGAGGAGGATCTCCCGATGTATGACACTACGACCTGAGAAGAAAGACACCAAATTTTTTAGTCTTCCTGACAATCGCTCTCTAATTAGAGCATTGGAGAAAGTTTTGAAGAAGTTTTAAAGACTTTTAAAAGCGAACTCTCCCTAAAAAGATTGCTGGGAGGCTCCAAGGATCAGATTCCGAAACACGAAAGGTCAGGGATACATCTTCTACCCTGCGGAACTTGCCCAAAGAAATATATCGGCCAGACTCGTTGGAGGATGGAAACCAGAGCCAAAGAGCATTTGGACTATATTAGAAACAACAGACCCGACAGATGGCGAACCATGTTTTACAGGCTGGACATAATTTAAAAATTGATGAACTCCAAATCCTTCAGGTGGTTGACGACCCCAAAAAACTAAACTATTTGGAATCCTGGGTGATCATGAAAAACACCAAGGTGACTCGTTGCTGAATCTAGACACAGGACCCATGGACCTCTCCTCTTGGAGAGCTTTATTACATTATGCAAGGAAATCAACCCCCACCTAGTGGAACCTTCTCATAGGTCCGCGCTTCTTCTGCCCAATGGCGTTTTTTACCTTCCAATATTTTTTCTATACTTCTTCTCATTGGCTTAACTCTATTATAAATACCTGACACCTTACTCTTTAAAATCGGATGATTATATGGCTATCATCAGGACTGATCCAAGGACAGGACACAGGATCCAAACGGACTAGCTCTTCAAAGTATCACCTCTACTCTCTTTTCAGGTATCATCTCATTACAATCATTTTATGGAGCACCCCTTTTCAGGGCGATATTCACCTTCTGTTACGTCCTATGTGCTGGTCCCTGGCGTTGGGATTAATTTCCTCGCAAACCTAACTGAGGGCATTTTTTCATATCATCTAATATAACTCTAATCACTCATGAACGGGTCCCTGGGTTAGAATTAATTTTCTCGCCAACCTGACTTGTTTTCTTTTTCCTTAAAGCTAGGTGCGTCCTTCTTAGGACGGCTTCTTTAGCACACATCTAGCTGCGACGTTATTCCGCCCCCCTGGTTCTATACAATTATATTTTAGGAATATGATGGCTTCGTCCAAATTAACCGCGTTGGAGTCGGCTAAAATGCCTTTGCTAGTGGCGGATGGCAAAACTGTGTCCTGCGAAAAGGCCTACCGAGATGCCTGCTTGGATGGTAGGTTTGCTGCTTGTTGACCTAGTGTTCAACGAAATGTTAGAAGCTCTCTGGGATGAAATAAACGCTAAGTATAGGACACTGGAAGAAAAAGTCGATTCCCTACACAAAAGTTTTGAGAAAAAGTTCAAAGGTATCAACAAGGAAATTAACGACTCTCGTAGAGATGTTATTGACAAGATAAGCCAACTTAAGGATGCATTTGGGAAAAGCTCCGGGACCCTGAAGGCAGGAAACTCCACGCAAGTCAAATCGGATGATAACAACAAGGTAAGTAATGTTTTAAAAACTATTTCCTGTTCTGATGGTGTGGAGTCTATGGATATAATAGAAAATAGTGAATGTACGACAATCGTTGGCTGTAAGAGAAGTCACTTTGATGGAACCGATGAAGAACTGAATGACAGTCCCTGGATTGGTGTTACTAATAAAAAATTCACGAAAGGCACGAGGATTGATAAACTAATGGCCGTCTCCAGAGTAAACGAAGAAGTCGTCAGCGCGTCTAGAATGAGGAATCTGAAGAATGGAATCTCCAGAGTCGCTCAGCAGATGAAAAACATAGGATCACGAAGAGGTATGTCCCGCCGATTATCGTGCGGACTCATGGCATCCCGTTTAAGATGATTTTAACCAAACTGGAGAAACATGTTCTAGTAGAAAAGATCACTGTTCATACGGGCAGAGCTGAGACCGTCAAAGTTAAATGTGAAGACGAAGAAACTCACAAGAGGATAGACTCTGGAATTAAGTCTGACAATATTCTAAAAATTCAGCATTATCAACTGAAAGCTGAGAATGTTCTGAAGTTCGTCATTCGAAATGTCGATGTAACCTATGATCTCGAAGACTTCCAAGAAGACCTAAAAAGAGCCAAATACTTCCCGGAAAAGTTAATCCGACTGATGAAAGACAAAGGATCCATTGATATGCCGATGGTTTTAGTTCTGCTCCCGAACAGAGAACACAACCAGTCATTGAAAAACATAACACGTATTGGGCCGCTTGCAGTATCAGTGGAGGCCTTTCAAGAGAACAAGAAGCCATTACAGTGCTACAATTGCCTGCGCTTTGGACACGTATCCATGGGCTGCACGGAAGATCCTCGTTGTAATAAATGTGCTGAGGGGCACCAGTCAAGAGATTGCCTCAAGATTAAAGAACAGGACCCCAAAGTGCATCAGATATGGTGGACAGCACACATCAAGCTACACGAAATGTTCAAAATATCCCCAGGTTCAAAGGATGCCTAGTTCTAAAGTGTCACCAGGCAAATCCTACGCTGCCGCTGTGTCTACGCAGGAAGATAAAGGCCTCAAAATCAACGACCTACCAGGTATGTATAAGCAATTAGGACGTTTATTTCATCTGTTTTCTAATCTAGGCAAAAGTTACCCACAGTTGAGTGGGCTCCTTACGACCAACCAATTTTAATATGGCTGCACAACGTTATACTGAAATCAAAAAAGGTGAACTTTGGTGTGTGATATGGAACGCTAGGGGCATTCCCCGAAAGCATATCGAGTTCCACAATTTTCTGATAAAGCAAGAAATCGACGTTGCTTTCCTCTGTGAAACTCACCTCAAACCAAGCCAAGACTTCAAGCTACCTGGCTATTGTTTGTACCGTAAGGATCAAATGGCTTCAAATGCTGCAAGATGAGATTCTGGGGGCATTGCAATCATCATTAGAAAAGGAATTCAACACCAAGACTTAGTCTCCAAGTCTTATGCAGGTATGGAATGGGCCTCCATCATTATCAATGACGTCTCCTGTGGTGAAGTAAAGTTCGTGGCGCTCTACAATTCACCTAAACATTATCTTGATATTACCGAGCTTGATGAACTCTTCAGTGGTGACACTCCAGTCGTCCTGGCTAGTGACCTAAATGCCAAACACCCAAGCTGGAAATCCAGGACGCAGAATTACAACGGCATGATTCTCTATAGGTACATACAAGGTAGAGATGATATCATCGGTGCTGGACCTGAGGAGGACACCTTCTACTGCGACCACTCCCCTAGTAGTGACATTTGGGACATCTCGCTCTTGAAGGGTTTCTTCAAACCATACAATATCTCCAAGATTGATGACCTTTCTTCTGACCACAATTTTGTGGCGTTGAAGTTTGACAGTGTTGACATAGATTTCCGAGAGGAACTCATACATCATCAAGACTGGAAGCTCTATAAAGATATTCTTAAGGACCATGGTTGCCATCCCAACGTTGCTTACTGTACAGAGGACATCGATCAACTTGTTGAAGACATCACCAGATGTATTAACGGTGCCACAGAAGCTAGTAATTATCCATAAGAGAATAAACCTCCTCATCGAATCAAACTCACTCCTCGAATCCAGCGCCTTATTGCTGAAAGAAACAAGACCCATAGACTATGGCAACGCTATCGTGAACCTTGGCTCAAAACCAAGTACAACAGGCTAGTGCGAAGAGTCCAAGAGGATATAAAAGAGCTTCGCGACGCTAGATGGAATGAAAAACTCAAAAGCTTGTCGGCTTGCGACAATTCCATTTGGAGTATGGTCAGAGCTTTACAGAAGAGGGAGAATGATATGCTTCCTCCACTTCGGACACCACAAGGTGACTATGTGCAAACTGATCAGGACAAGGCCCAAGTCATTGCAGATTCACTGGAAATGCAGTTTATTACTCCTACCAACGATAAGCCCGAGAGCCAAACACCCATGTCCCAGCGTGTGGAAGAAGGAATTGTCAACTTTGATGAAGTCCCGCAGCATTTAACGAAAAATAACATCGAGGCTGGAGAGATCGCCACCATCAAAAATAAACTGAAAAAAGAAGGCTCCAGGAAGAGACAAGGTGAGTAATAACCCCTTATGAATCTCCCGAAGAACTTTATTGACTATCTCACTAATATCATTAGCAACTGCTGTAAATTTTCTTACTTCCCTGTGGCTTGGAAGCAATCTATTGTGTTGAGTATCCCCAAGCAGGGGCAAAATCTTGCAATTCCCGCGAGCTACCGACCTATCAGCCTGCTACCATCAATGTCCAAAGTGTTGGAGAAACCGATCCTCGTCAGATTCCAAGACCACTGTCTAGCAAATTACCTTTTTCGGGAAGAGCAGTATGGCTTTCGTGCTGCCCACTCTTGTCCGATGCAGATATGGAGGCTCGTTGAAGACCTTAGCACCCCCCTGAACCTCTCCAGGTACTGTGGGGTGGTATTTCTCGATGTCAGTAAAGCTTTTGGCCATGTGTGGCATGAGGGCCTTGTCTAAAAAATGATCAGAGACGGGTTCCCTGCCGAAATTATTTTGATGGTGAAATCCTTTTTTGGCAGCAGATCCTATCAAGCCAAAGTTGGAAAAAATCTTTCCACGCCCCGTGTTGTAAAGGCCGGTGTCCCTCAGGGTTCTGTCCTCGGGCCTGTGCTATTTAATTACTTTGTATATGATAACCCGAAACCCGATAAATTCATCTGTATTTTTATGCGGATGATACTGCCATTATGACATGGGCACACCAGCCGGCTCACGTTATCACTCGGTTGCAGTGCGCCTTTAAGCAGTTTGAAGACTGGTTTAACTGCTGGAAGTTGAAGCTTCACGTCGGAAAGTGCAAGGCTTTGTACCTCAATAGGAAGCTCAAGCGTTCCCCAGATCCTCTTGTTCTGTTCATTAAGAAACTGGACTGGGTGGACAACTACAAGTATCTGGGAGTTATCATTGGCTCAAGATTCTCGTGAAACCGGCATATGCCCTGTGCTCTCGACAAAGCGAAGAGGGCTAAGTACAGCATCATAGCTTTCATGGGTCGCAACAGCGCCCTCAGCATTGACAACAAGTTACTTCTGTACAAGTCGATTATCCGGACTATACTCCTCTGTGGCATGCCTGCGTGGGCGACTATCTGTAAATCCAGATAGAGTGAACTATAGTCGTTTCAGAATGTTACCCTGAGGCCCATTGTCCAGTTTGACCAGAAGGACGGTGAAAAACCAATCCATCTACTTAGATTTAAACATGGCCCATATCGGAAAGTTTATACAGGACCTCCTTTTGATTATGATACAGAAGATGAAGACTCACGACAATAAACTTGTGAATGGGATACTGAAGAACTCAATGAATATGAACTGGCATATGAAGTATCGTAAACCGAGGCACGTTCTTGACATCAATTTTGAAGATATTAGCAACGTTTCTTTCCCGGACTACTGGAAGATGTCATAATCTTCCCTCTCGCTGTATTTTTTATTTTACTTCGTTTGTATTTTGTTTCTGACAATCGTCGATCTTATTTTCTTTTTTATATAATGTGAAAGACCGCTTGGGTTGATCAGGCTTCTTGAGTACCTCAGTGTAATTCATCTGTAATTTATTCTGGTTCGATGAGTGTAATTCATTTGTAATTTATTATCCTTCACTGTTCGATTGTCGATTGTCTTTAAAATCGATTCATACTGAAGACGGCTACGTTGTAGCTGAAATATACATCTATTTTATGATGAATAAATTCTTTGTGGAATTAGTGGAATCCATCATCAAAGTATTCACCCATCAGCCAGGTCAGTCTTGTTCTTATGTATATTATTTATAAGTACTCTATTTATTAAAGGCAAGTTCTTGAGAGCATTGTTAGTGATGGAATCAATACCTGCTACTTTCTTGGTTTTAAGTAGTTTCATACTGTTTGGACACTAATGTCTTCTTTAGGGTAGGAACAAGATGAATGCACCGATAAGCAATGCACACATCGTTAACTAGCTTAGTGTTTTTGAGGCTGTCCAAGTGCGTGTCAATAGGCGTGGTAAATTGATTATACAGGGAATCTGCGATCAGTTGAGCCTTTTCCCCATCACTGGTGACAACGTTGCCATTGCTTTCAAGCAGTGGCGGCAATTGTATGGGTCTGTTACCCTTTAAGGCCCTTACAGTAGCCCTCAGCGATTTGTCCTGGACAGACAAAGATTTCAGTTTTTCGCTCTATCTTTATGTTCGTAGAACTTTAACCTCTTCCTGGACCTTGCGAGAAATCCGGTTGTACTAAGTTTAAAAAAGGTAGTCGCTTGCATTGCCATAGTTTCCTATAGGAAAATCCTTTTGAGAATGACACGCCTGATGTAAGGAGGGAGGTCGAGGTGTTAGGGATGCTTTCGATCAGCAGTAGAGGTACTGCAAGTAGTAGTATCCACGATAACCCGAGTGATTGCACTGATATTTGTGTTGATGTCCTCGTTGTCGATAACCTAATTGTATGGAATGCTATTTTCTCGAAGAATATCTTTAAAGAGCTTTCAGTCCTGTTTGGTGTGAAGCCCTATCTTCACATCAATGTTTAAGCACTCGAAGATAAACGTGACTGGTCGGTGATCAGAGGTTAAGTCGTCTACCATAAATATATTATAGGGCTTGAAGAAACCTTTAAGAACTGCTATGTTCAATAAAGATGTCAATCTCGTTTAGGGTGGCCCACTTCTTAGTCGTTAGTTCGTTTTCCGAACTTCTTGACTCATTCATAGTGAACGAGTGTTCATGAGTCAAGTCTATTATGCAGTAGGGGCCTCTCTCCTTTCTGCATTGATGATAATGAAAAGGAACAAACACAAACATCCATGCCCTCGGCGGGATTCGAACCATATATTTCCATTTTCATTCTAGCATTTTGAGTTCCATGAATGGTGCTTCACATTTAACTCCCCTGCCACTATAACTGTAATGGGCCCGGAAAGAAGCTCATCAAGCTTGCATGGACCAAGCTTGTGTTTAGGCGAGTTATATAATGAGGTGAGCTTGATTTCGCCTGCGTCAGCGTCATTAATAATCACGGAAACTGCTTCCATTCCTTCTTAGTTGGGAGTGATCATCTCACGATGATTAATGCCGTCCTTGATAATGATCGCTGCTCCACCAAACGCGCGGCTAGCTTTATTACCAAGAGGCAGGTCCTTTCGATAGACATGATAACTGGGCAGTTTGAACACTTGAGTTGATTTTAGGTGGGTCGCGCACACGAAGGCGATGTTGACATTCCAGTTTACAAGGAATTTTCCATATATTGCAACGAAGTTTTCCTTGATTAATGGTCATGTGTGGGTTTTCCTTGATCCATGATCAGTTGCTAGATTCCTGAGACGTACCTGTGGTATTACTTTACCACTTTCCTTGTTGAGGTTTAACAAATTCTCCAAGTATGTACAGATACTGCGTAGCTGGTTTGGATTAACCATATCTGAGTCATCAGTGCTGGATGCGACCAAACCATAGGTTTTCCCCTTCTAGTACTTTGTTGCTTTTGAGCCTTTTCACATGGGGAACTAGAGGTGTAACTAGAGGTGTGCTGACCATCACATCGAATACATTTAGGTCGTTTTTACCCTTAACATTACTATATTCCTTCGACTAGTGGTTGCCAGCGCACTAGTTACATCGAGGCGACTCGGTACAAGCTTGAGAGACGTGAACGAATCGTAAACAGTTGTAACACTGCAAGGGTCTTTTGTTACCACTAAAAATTTCAACATTAACAGCTAGAGCACCGACACGTTTCAAGCTTTAAAAGGACTTGTTTTGTTCCGTATTTTGTAGTAGAACCAAGACCAAAGGCATATCAACAGCACCATTTGCTTTTTTTTAAGCCTGGTTGCTTTTCAGGAAAGTAATTTGCCTTTCTGAGGTCTTCGCAGAAATCTTCAATGTCATAAGTCGTATCAATATTTTGGAAACGATTTAATAGGTTTTTCGGACTTGAGCTGATGATGCTGGATCTTTAGCACATCGTTACTCTTAACTCCAGACATCAGAATTATGTGAGTTTCCTCATCATGACACTTTATGTTAATGCTGTCCTTCCGACCTGTGTGAGCAGTAATTTTTTCTAGAGACACTTGGTTTTTGATCTCGTCCAAAATTTCTTTGATTGGTTTACCATGGTGTCGAATGATGATTGGAGGAATGTAAATAGCTCCCTTTTCACAGGTGTCATTAATTTGGGAAGTACTGTGCTTGATTTTGAAACCACGAAGTGCTACAGAGGAAGTGTCGCTGATATTAACGGTGGATCGAATATTATCGATCCTTCCACCTTTTTTGTTCATTCTGTTATGCGCAACATGTCAATCACCTTCATCTGCATCGGTTAATTCGTCTTCGAGCCTCCTCTTTATACCAGTTTTCAGTGAACAACTTCCGCTGTTGACAGTTTCCAGACCTTCACCAATATTTTCGGACACATCCCCAATATCAATTACTATATCTCTAACGAAATTGGATTTGCTGCAGCTGTCTGTATTCTTAGTTTCTGTCCCTTTAGTTTCCTCTAATTCCTCCCTCTCTTCATGTTATCAAACCTGCTTTCAATATTGTTAAGTTGAGTTCTAATCTCTGTAATAGGGATTCTACCTTAGCTTCTAAGGCAGTATACTTAGGAGATATGATTTAATTTATCACTAAGTAAAAGCACTAAATCTACTATCCTTGCATGCATCAAGGTAAGCCTTTTCACAAGTCATAGTTTTCCCGTCAAGCAAAGTCAAAACAACATTTGCAGCATTTAAGCTAGACAAAATGGATAAAGCCATTTTACATAGTCGATAACCTTACTTAACAGAGAGTAGAAACAGAACTAAGTTGAACTCGATGAGAAGTGAAGGAACCAGAGTGCTGCAGTTTCACGGTGTAGTGCCAAGTTTGCCGTCCTGAGAAGGATGCACTGGGAGGAGTACTAAGTGGCCTTGAGCGAAGATTTCCGAGCTATCCAGGAGGGGCCCTTTCTATCCACATCACTCAAGGGTCTGATAATCAAACTTGCCAGATTTTGAAAACTATTGGTGACTCATGAGGAGGTATCATGTATCTGGTGTCTGAATTTTGTCAAAAGTGCTATAAAATCGCAAAATATGCTACAAAAGTGCTACAATTTCAATTATGCTACGGTTTATACTACGGCCTAACACATGATTACCCAGACAATAAGAACTTTTCCTACCAATTCCGTGGATATGAATATCCAGGAAGGACAGGGAAAGAATGATTTCCGTGGCCCTGGTTGAAGTAGTTGGAAAAGCTGGCATAATATCCAAGCAGGCCAACCTCTGAAGGGAGGCCAGCTTGGGCTTAACAGTGGACTGCTCAGACTTACGCCACCAAACCAGAGCACAGTATGTTAAAATCGGTCTCATGGCTGTTACATACAACCAATATGTAATTTTTGGGGTAAGACCTTTGCCTAGACATTTGCCTAGGGCAGCGCGACACGATAGAGTGCCATTTTTAACCTGATTTAATCTTTTATCAAGATATTGGTTCCAGGTCAATTTACTATCGAGGATAACTCCTAAGTATTTGACCTCTTTCTTTACTATAATCTTTTCACCAAACTAGGTTTGTGTTCGATTAAAAGGGGTGAATTCTATTCGACAAGTAAAAGGTACAAGAGTGGTTTTCAAAGGATTTACCCTTAAATTCCGCTCAATGCACCATGTTGGAACCTCATCCAAAGCAGGTCCAAAAGAGTAAGTTTGTCACTCCCAGATATGTAGATGACGATGTCATCCACATACCCATGACCATATATGACACGGTTGTTTAACTTAGAGATAAGATCATCCACCACCAGGTTCTATAGCAGGGGGTAAAGAATACCACCATACGGACAACCCCTGGAGGATCGAATTTCACTTTTCTCCCCCCAAAAATTGGACAATTTTTCTCTCCGACAAAAGGCTTTGAATCCATTTCCGAAACAGTGGAACAATTGCTTCAGACCTTAAAGCATTGGTAATTGAAGCATAGGAAGTATTATCGAAAACTCCCTCAATATCGACAGAAGTTGCAGAAGCAAGTTCCCTATACTCAAGGGTTCTCTCGATTTTAACTACCAACTAGTGCAAGGCAACTTCTGTAGATTTGCCTGGTTGATAGACAAATTGATTAACATGAAAGGGGCAACGCATCCCAATAGTTTCCCTGATCTGCCTATCAATAATCTTTTCGAAACATTTAAATATGAAAGAAGATAAACTTATCAGGCGAAAGCTTTTAGACAAGTCATAGCGGCCCTTTCCAGGATTTGGAATAAATACCACTTTGACTAACCTCCACAGATTAGGAATATAACCCAGGCCCTGAAGATAGTACATAGGATTGGTGAGATCACAGCCGATGCTTGCTGATTCAAGATTGGTATGATTTCATCCGGTCCAGGGGATTTGTATGGTTCAAAAGATTTAATTGCCCATACAACTATATTATGTGTAATCACTTCCGTGGCCATAGCCCAGTTATCCCTAGAGATATTGCGGGAAGAAACTAGACAATTAATATCAAAAGGTGTGCAAGGCATGGCACCTGGGAACTAAGTTGCCATAAGAGTCTCAAGGACATCCTTTGCATCTCTGGTTTATTCACCTTCCATTTTTTAAGAGTACCAGCAAAAATTGGATTATCTCTCTCTTTAAAACTTTGTTAGTCTAGCTCCTTCTTCAGTCTTATGGACTGATTCACAGAACTTCCTCCACGAAATACGTTTAGCCGTTCTAACGGCCTTATCATACTCAGCGACTGTAAGCTTATAGCTATACCAGTCATTGGTCTTTTTAGTTTTCCTAAAAAGCTTCCTAACAACTCGTCTAAGCCGAGATATATCCTGATTCCACCAAACCCAGCAGAGTCTACTTCTCTTTCTTAACAAGAATATAACTCGTAAAACGATTTTCAAATATGCTGAAAAGAAGAATATAAAAATTTGTTGTTTAATATTACAATAATATTTTATATACAGCAATGGCGAAAACTACATGTCGATTTACGTATTCGACTGCAACGTTCACACGAATCTTTCCAAACACGCGCGAAATGAGAAATGAAAAGCTCGCACGTCTAATGTTTTAAACTACTTCGCCTATGTTCTTTCCACTGCTAGAGCTATTCATCCCTTTTTAATCAAAGTTACCATTCATCCCTTCTTAATCATTGTTGCAAAGCATTGTCGGGAAAAATCTTGTAAGCATTCCAAGGAGCTTTACCTGTGACGCAGATGTGATTTTAAATTTCAATATGTCACTTTTAGTTGCAATTGGTTTACATAAACAATAGAAATACCTTTGATTCTATCCACACTCACATCATTTTTAAATATAGGCCTAACATTAATTAGCCATTTTTAACAATAGGCCTAACATTAATTAGCCATTTTTAACAATAGGCCTAACATTAATTAGCCATTTTTAACAATAGGCCTAACATTAATTAGCCTTTTTTAACAATAGGCCTAGCATTAATTAGCCATTTTTTAACAATAGGCCTAACATTATTTAGCGATTTTTAACAATAGGCCTAACATTAATTAGCCATTTTTAACAATAGGCCTAACATTATTTAGTCATTTTTAACTATAGGCCTAACCTTAATTAGTCATTTTTAATAACAGGCTTAACATTAATTAACCATTTTTAACAATAGGCCTAACATTAATTAGCCATTTTTAACAATCGCCTTAATATTAATTAGTCACATTTTACAATAGGCCTAACAGCACTGAATTTTAAAACGAAATGAACACATGTATCGACAAAGCTTCATAATGGGCACGTGCTCCAAGCTGCCATCAACAATGCTTAAGTGATAAACGAAAAGTAACACTGTATTCACTTATGACTCGTCAGTACGAATCGATTGATATATTACATGCCCTAAATTCATATTCCTATCATCAGTGCACATGCTCATCAAAAGTTGATATATCACAATTGAGTTCTTCCATTTTCACGTTATCGTGCAAACGATGGCCGGCCAGACACATAAAGGTGTTGATTATGCTTGTATTCTTATATATAGCTTTAGCTAAAGCTCGCAACAAGGGCTCATTTTTAGTACTTTTGGGGCTCATTTTCTCGGAAGTAGCACTTCGAAAATCGAAAAGAATGTCATATTCGTCTTCTGCTCGTCATTCCGGTTCGAATGACATATTACATTCCCTATAATGCCAATAAAAAATTTAATGCGGGGGTTTGGGTCTCAATAGTCACGTGACTGTTAGACCGATTTCAATGACAAACTAATCAGGTGAGCTCCGGAAGGGTCTCGATCGAAGAGCGAAGGCAGAATTTGGAAAAGTTAAAGCATTCTCGAGTAATCGTCGGACATACAGACAGACAGACGGACAGACAGACACACAAAGAGAAAGAAACCGTTCAAGCATATAACAAGGGACAATTTTCGTGATATGACTGAACCAGGACCTGTTGCAGTCCATTCATACACAATTCCAGTTCAACCGTATCACGAATTTTTATCGGAAGACTGGAAATCGCGGCCCGAACGTCCTCACAAAATTGAGTCCAGTTCGTCCACTTCGGAACCCTAAAGGTCCTATCCCAGTCCTCATCAGCTAGAAGAGAAAAACGTATATGTTGGTGGTCAGCCAGAAATGGCTTTTCAACAACATACCATTTTCTCATCCATTTGTGACTGGTGTCAGTGTGTTTTGTTTATAGTTTTAGAAGAAATATA
>JAHWFO010111006.1:0-10007 GCA_023313115.1 Rhysida immarginata | reverse complement strand
CACTGCATAACCAAGTATTATAAAATTAAAATTATTTTCAGAACATGGCCTCAATCACGTGATTAATCAAGATGTTATCAGACAAGTAATGGAATCCCCACCCCATGGAGATACCAAAATCAAGGAAAATCAAAGGTAAATAAAAAATTAATTAATTAATTAACACACATTAATTAAAAGTAATTAACAAACCATTGTTTAAAGTGTACATCTGTGACGTCCGCAGTCACATGAGCTAGAAAACAGTGTCAGCAGGGATTTAGCGTGTAATGGAAATTGGAGTCAAGTTTAATACAAATTTAATGAGGGGGAGAGTTTTTTTTTCATTAAAAAGTACACCTGTATGTGTGGCCAGGTGCAAATTTGATGGGACATCCCCTCCACATTCCATTACTCGACATATACGGTAGTATTCTGCTCCCCATGTGACTTTCAGGTGTTTGGGGATCTCAAGAAACATCTGAAAGACCGCAGGTTTCAGTCGGACGATGAAGTGAAGGAAGAGGTTTTGGAATGGTTCCACACGCAACCGAAAGACTTCTTCCATAAAGGAATTACACACCTTGTTACACACTGGGATAAATGCCTTCCTTAATGCATTTGTATTTTAAAATTCCTTGTATTTACTTCGGATAAGTTAAATAATGTTCGTTTTCATTTGTACGGCCCTTATATAAAACTAATTGTTTGTTCGAAACAATTAAGCAATTCGACATTACAATCGTTCCTCCGACTTATGGAGAGACGACTGAAATGAATTGGTGCCCTAGAACACGAACCAGTGAACCAATATGAAAAATGTTTTCTTTAACATGCATTTTCATTGGTCCTGTGTATGTGTGTGAAGTTCAACTCTCTAGTTTGTCGGGAAGTTGGTTTAATATTGGTTACAAGATTTGACGGATACACAAACCTACAGAAAAGCAAGTTGAATAAAAGCGTATTAAAAACCTCATCTTGCATTAGTTTATCAATTGAAAACTTTTATTTAAACGAAATAATATAAAAAATGACAAAAACAGAACATAGAACATCATGAACGAAAATGAACACAGTTTGTTAGCAGTATTTGGCTGATCAACTCAAATAACTTGCCACGAACGTCTTCTTTAAAGAAAAAAATTTGGATCTCTCTCAGCAGGTGCCTCCAACTTCAACACAATATCGTTCGCCGATACATTTCCCTCATCTGCCGAATGTGGAAAATGATACGATTTTCCATTGTTTTTTGTGCGTAATGTAACGGCCTGCGTTGGCCCTAACATAAGCGTAGCTTGCAGCGATACTTCCTAATAGCTGGGTTCGTCCAACCCCCGTGTCGTAACACAGGACAACGAATGCAAAACTTAACTTAAAGAATTAAACTTATCGAACACTATGAAATAAGCACTGAAATCGTAATTGGTTGCACCCTCCACAGGTTGTGAGGGGGATAAGAAAGGTATTTATTTCTTAACACTAGAAACTACAATTTGCAGAAAATCGTATCTTTTCCCTCACTATTAGTCCTTATCAGCAGATGAATCTCCTCATAAACGAGCCAAGGCAGAATTCTACCCTAGGAAGATTCTCTTGAGTGTTTAATGGATGCAAGAGGATTTTTATCAGTTAGTCACAAACGGGTCTACAGTTAGGGTCTCTGTTTTTTACTCTTTCCACAATGGTTTTTTTCGAAGACTTAGAGTAATCAGTATTCTTTGGGGAATTCTACGGTTTACACCCAAAAGGAAACCGTTTCGTTTCAAATCGAAGGTTCTGATTCTTAAGATTCGGCCAAAGATCCAAAGGGCGTGTCTTTTACAAACAGGTAAGATTAAAATGTTCAATTATTAATAGATTAGTTCGATATTCTTTCGTTAAACAACTGCAGCTCTCAAAATAAGATTCAATGTGTCACGGTCCGTTTTTACGCATTACAAGACGAGATACTGTAAGTCTATCCGACAGAAACGGCTGTGACATCAAACGAGGATGCTCGGGCTTTTCAGAAAGAAGATCGCCGATGCGAGAGAATGGAAGCGCCTGTGCAAAGAAGCGGAAAAACGTAGTGGAAGTAAGGGAGGAGATGGCGGTTCCGTTTCCGGAGGAAGAAAAAAAGGCAGACTCGTGGAATTTGAGCGATAGTTCTGTAGTTGTAAAGGAAAAGAGTGAAAACAATAATGGAAGAAAAAACGACGTATTGGAGCGAGGAAGGGGAATTACAAATGCAAGTATCCCAGTTCTCGCCTACCGTAACTTATTTTTATACTACGAACATTTGGTCTTCTTCTACCTCTCACGAGAATTCATCTAACTACCAAGGAAAGGATTTCTATGGCTATTGCGCCATGTTATGGAGTATTTCCCTTTGGATTTAGAGGCTTCATCAACGATGATTTGGGCTGCATCGAAGGACCGATTCAGCGTGAACTTTGTTATGTTTAGCGATAATATCTGGAACTTATAGGGTAAGTGTCACGTATGAAAATGCTATGCGCAGTGGAAACAAAAATACAGCAAGACACAGTAGGTAGGAAGTCAAAGAAAATCGGTTTAATTCTCCTTATGGCAAAATACTAATAGATAGATCTTGCGAATAGCTGATCGCAAGGACAGCGTCCTCCACAACCACAGCCAGAGTAGTGGGGACGAATGCTGTACAAAACTAAACTTATACAAAATAAGGAAGAACCCGTTATTAATAGCCACTTAAGCTATACAATTTTCAAAGGGCTGTCTCTTGCACCCATATACATATACGGGATGTTTGGCCTCCTTAGTATAAAGAGCCTGCCAAATTTTTATACATATATATTCAATAAATGTACAATACCGCTGGATAAGGAAACAATTGTGAAGCCTTGATTTCACCGCAGGGGTTCCAAACTCCCCTCTATCAGAAAGCGGCGACGCCCCGGCGTTTGATATAAAATATATGATTGTTAGGACCTAATGTAATAAACAAAGATAAAATGATATTAATTATTTCATCAAAATGAAGAGTGAAAGGACACTCCCTAAATCCGGCATTATAAAGTGCGAAATTATTCTAAAAGCTCGGATTATTCTAATTATTATATTATAATTATGGGATAGAATGATTTACCTGAACTACAGGCATAGGAGATCTTAGGCAGAGAGATCTTGTGCCCAAACCATCACTGCTATAGGCAGAGAGCCCCCAGGGCATAATGAGTAACTGCTCTGTTTCTGAGGATTGCGGTTTTATTGAACCTTCCTGAAGAATTACGAGCGCCAGCAACGAAATACGCGCTCTGACCATTACTAAATTACGCAGCGCTAACTCTAATGGGATTACAGGCTGCTGGACTATCGCTATGACTCGAAGGAGCGTACTAGTACCGCGATAATGGCAGTATAACGAAAGAGAATACTTACAGAGGCAGAAGCTGCGCTCGCTCTCACTCTCAGACTGGCTAAAAACCCGGTCCAATGGCTTAGATACAGGCTAGACCTGTTTATTGCCCGTCTCGCTTGAATATGCTGAGGACGAAGCAGTGAATGGAGACGTCAACGCTAAGGCAGGGATAGCCTCTTTTTTGCGACGCAATACCGACTCGCTGAGGCTCTGCAACGTGCTCGACGCAGTGTGCTTTTCCGGCGGCGAAGTATGCTGCTTGGCATGGATACCAGACGCTTTCGCTACGTTTTTCTTATCCCTACTCGCTGTAGAAACACGCTTCTTCGTCAACGACGTGTTCCTAACATTCGTCTCATATGTTCCTGTCTATATGAATAAGTCTGAATCGACAGATTAAATGAACCTTGATCGAGTAAGCTTTCATCGACAAGAGAATTCTCGAATAGTCAAATTTAAAAGAAACTATAAAAATTAGATGCGTAATAAAATGAATTCATTGTTTAGGGTTATAGCAAAAGAGTCCTTGGGAAAAGAGAAGAACGAAATGTTTCCACCTCTCTTTCATTCTGGCAACACGCTATTGCACAGTTGCAAACCATTTGAACAATAAAATTTCAAGTTTAATTACTCTATATTCACTTCATCACGATATAGGCAGTACGAGCAACAATTTTATTCCGAAATAGCTTTCATGAGTTCCACGAAAGTACCTAATAATGCCTCAATCAAACCGAAATTCGCGCTGATTCGTTTGCTAATCGCGCCACTTCGCCTCTGGATGACGTCACAGCACGCCGAGATATTTTTGAGATTGTGCGAGAAGTTGCGAGATCTGCTCTGAGCGCGCAACCTTATTATTCTAATAACCTTGGCTTCTTCCTAACTGACCAAGAAATCACGTTAGCAGGTTGTTGCGTCACTTCCGCCTTCGCCTTCCTCCTACGTCGCCCTCTTTTCCTCTTCCTCCCTTGATAATCACTCTCGATCGCATCAATAGATGGCGCCACTAACAATTGTGTTATCTCCTCTTCAGCACCGCGATCAGGGTCCGCTGTCAGCTCGCGTGACAGTAAGCCAACTAAGCTGCCTTTGGACTAGACTATAATTTACTCTTGCACTACCGTCGTTCTTCAGTATATTTCTGGGCTTTATTTTTGTGTTCCTACGAGAGCGTGTAGTGAATTAATGACTTTAAGTGACAAAGCCGGTTTAAGCCTTTTGGGTGTTGATTCCTGTAGTGAACGAAATTTTTACGGCTGTGCCATTTGTTTTCAAGAACCATTATTTTCTACCATCGGCCCATTATGTTATCCTCTAAGTAAAGTTACCTATGCTCTCGACTTAAGTGTGTTCTAATAATAATAATTTGTGCGAATTTATCTTTTCAAATTTATTCGATAAACGTTATTGAATGTGACGTCCTGTGAATAGTGTAACTCGACGGCTCCATATTTCTTGCTAGGGAACGTTTGATTTCAAGGTGCTCGTGTGTTGTCCCACCTGTATCAACGCCTGTGTTTACGAGCCGATAAATTATTGTGTGCAATTTATACTCTCGATAGTGAACTTATTCTCCAAACTGATATCTCTATTTTGACCGAATGTGTTTATTTGATTAATTTGAATATGCTTCAAGCCGAAGTGTGCTGGTGCTTTATTAAGTTGAATAAATTATATTATTATTAATACCCGTATCCTTACTTCTGTATACTCTCATTACATTTTCCACTACCACGTGATACAATGTCTAGTTTCTTTCCTTTTTTTTTTCTTTTAGTTTCAATGCCTAGGTAGACGGGTCCAGGATCGCTGTGCTTGGCTGGGACTTCGAGTATGAAAACGGTAAATCGATTAGTCTTAAGTCAAATAATAAATAGTTCAAAGCAAATCGATTGCGAGATTCAAAGTCGTTTCCATAGAAGTTTTGGCAATTTCAGGGGGAGGAATCAGAGAACTCCAGTCGGTCACGGAAATGAAACTACGTGCGTGGTTCTGAAGATGGGAAAAAACGTCACCGAGTCGGAGAAATGGACTGCTGTGGGAAACGCGAGCAGGTGGGGGGGGGGGAGACAACAAGCTAGCAAACCATTCATACTGGGACTGGGGAAAAGGGAAATGTTAGTAAGAAGTCCCACCCGCGGGGCCAAACGAATACTCGGGAAAGACGCAGCGTAGTATCTACAGCAAGTACTGGGACGTCGACGGGCCGGAGGGCATCAGAACTAACGTCGTAGCCGAAGCGGAAAAAGTCTGGAATGGTTGCACAAATCAAATCTTTCGGGATAACATAAGGTTAACGCAAATTTCTTATTTTCGTTTGTTCTTTTTTATAAATTCTTCTCCTAGGGGGCAGGGTCCATTAAAAGTTAACCGAACACCTGTCTTATTTTTTTCTATTCCCTTTTCTTCAGGGTCTGTTTACGCAATTGGCGGACAAGATCATTCGAACGCTCGAGGCGGACTACTAGATGAAACCAGGGTAATAAACTGTTCAATTCTTAATTGACGTTAATCGATTCTACTCGTCGAGGGCCCCAAAATTAGGTAAAGAAGGTATACTTTATACTTCGCAGCATCATCTAGACCACTTGGATGTTGGCGCCGTGAGTGAAGCAGCTGGGCCATAACAAATAACGGGAATCATCGGTCGGGGTTACTCAGATGCACAGAATCAGTAAAAGAATTCCGTTAAACACAAAATCTCTGATTCGAACTTTTGTTTGTTCTAGAGGGTTCGATTTTACTTATTTAAATACTTGTATTTTCTTTTAATAATTACTTATATAATTTTTAATGTTAAATTTTTTGGCGAAAGTGCACCACAAAATAAGCAAAATTTTACTATATTCAATAACTATATTATGCAAGAATGTGTAATTCGTGCACAAAGTTGGCAAAAAGAAATCGATTTTTAAACGTTCATGAAATTTTATTCGTAATTCAGATCAATGGATCAATGGCCTTTTTCGATACAATCCCTCTTCATTTTTGAGCTCAAACATACGATGTTTTGGCTGTTTTCATCCCCTACGTATAGAGAAGTATTTCGTCGTCTTCCATCTTCTCAATCAAAAGTCATTTAAGTAATAATCTTTTACGTCTACTCAACTTTTAACTCATTCTGTTTAAAACACAACCTTCTTCTAGAACGATGTGATGCGAATGAAAACACGCGACTAGTGAAAAATCAACAAATCGCCGACTCTCCGAGCAAAATGGTAACCAACGATTATCGTTCAACAATAATCGCGACCTTTAAAAGACAGGTTTTCCTCGGTGCGAATATCCAACACCACCTCTACTCAAAGCCTGAGCGCGAAAATTTCATACGTTGTTATATCATCATATCTAGTCATAATTTAGGGCTTATTATTGGTAGGAATGGGATTAAAAATGACTACTTATGACGTTTTAACAATGTACGACGTTTCCGCGCTCAGGCTTTCTCTTTAGGTGGTGTTGGACTATCGCGATGATCGTTCAACGATTATTGTTGAACGATTAAACGTTGAACGATAATCCTTGGTTTCAACAGTCGACCAAGCGTCTCGGCTGAAAAGTGAAGAAGGTGAGGAAGAATTTTGTACGTAGTCCACAAAAACCTACAATCCACATAAAACATTTGTAGAATGTGAGGAATACTTGGTGAGTTAACGATACTTTTCATGTATCTATTATATCTATATGTGTAATACTTTGGAAAATACAGCGTTTTGAAATCGAATGAATCATTTACAGCAGCACTGTATATTACACGGTACATGAAATAAATCACTCTAAATAGAAATTTGGTATTTCAAGGAAAAGAAGGCTGCCAATGTGAAGACCGTAATAAAGTTTGTTTGAAAAAAAATTATACACTTTTAAAATTACGTTAAAAAAATCGGAAAATTCATTTTTTTTTAAAATTCTGCTGGTATTAAATAATGTTTCAAAGAGAAATATTGTTCCATGTGAAGTCTAAAGATCATTAATAGAGTATGATAATGCAAATTTATAAATAAAGCAATAAGAGTCGAGTTAGAACCTGCTTCTTTAGGAGACTATGGTACGGGAAAAAAAGTATTCTGGTAGAGTGTGTGTCACCTCCGTGAAAAGAAGTCTCTTTCATCACAAACTTTTAAGAGTTCAGATGGGAGGCTTCTCAAAACAGAGGAGTGTATTGCACAGGTGAAAGGAGTACTTTGCATCTCTTCTTAATCCGGTAACAGCAACAACTGAGACACACGAGATGCAACTTACAGTTACAGCGTACAATAGTCACGGTAGTATCGCAGAAGTCAGATGGGTCATTAAGTCCCTGAAGACTGGCAAAGTTGCATGTGATGAAGAAATCCGCTCTGAGATGTTAAAAGCCTTAATTCAGCATTATATCCTGTGGCTGACTCGGATGTGTCAGTTGTTGTGGTTGTCCAGCAACAAATATAGGGGCATCTCTTTCCTCAGCATTCTTGGGTAAGTGTCGGGAGATGAGAAGTCAGGAAATAATCGACTCCAAACTGTTTTTTGGTTTCCGACCTGGCCGGAGCGCAACGGATCACATCTTTGCTCACATCTGCGAAAAATTCTGGGACTATGCAAAAGATGTCTCCCTTGCTTTGTGAACCTCGAAAAAGCATGACAGAGTTCCTCGGGAGAAGCTCTGGAGGGTGCTGCAAAAGTACGGAGTGAAGGGGCAATTACTGGTTGCTACCAGTCTTTGTACGAAAGCTCTGAGATGTGCGTCCGCATAAATTGTATGACCATTCACCGTGGGTGTTCGGCTCTGCCAAAGGTGCGTACTGTCGCCTCTCATGTTCATTATCTTTATGGACTGGATACACAGGGGGAGCCGAGGCGACGAGCGCGATGGTATGGGTGATTGCTTGGTGGAAAGGCTGCTCTTTGCTGATGACCTTGCATCTTTGGGTCTTCTTGCAATAACCTATCGTTTGCAGCCAAATGGGAAGAGGCTGGGATAAGAATCTGTGTGGCTAAGATCTACGTTCTTGTCCTTTCAAAACAGCCTGCTCAGTGCGCTCTCCTTGTTAAGGGAGCCCCATAGAGACAGGTAGAGAAGTTCAAGTATCTCGGAACTGCATTCACGAGTGATGGGCGGCATGATAGAGAATTGAATGCTCGGATCGGTGTAACAAGCTGTTTCAGACGCGGACTGTGGCCATTCGTGGTAACGAAACAGGAGCTAGGAAACAAAGCCAAAATCTCCGTTTCCAAATCTATCTTTGTCCCCATTCTCACCTATGGTCATGATAGGTAATGACCGAAAGAGTGCGATCGTTGGTGCAAGCGGTCAAAATGAGATTCCTGGGAGGTGTGGCAGGTATTACCCTTATATACTTTATTTCATAGAAGAAGATTGGTTGGAATACTAGATCTTTGGCGTCGACTACTAAGGTCATTTTGCACCTTTTACACAAGTTATATCAGTATGTAACGTTTGCAGTCAAAATACCAGAAGAAAGTAAAGTGCTTGCTTCTGATTGGTTTCTACTCTGACTCTAATTAGGGTCAACAGTCCTCTTTTATGAAAGAGACTATAGATAGGGTGCACAGCAGTACAAGAAGGTAGTCTTTAGGTGTTGAGCCGCTATTTCTCCGCATTAAGAAGTCTCAGTTGCGTTGGTAAGGCCAAGTGATATAAATGCCACAAACTGGTCTTCCTAGGCAGTTGCTATTTTTCTAACTGATGGGTAAGAGATCAAGGAATCGACCTAGAACCAGATGGCTAGACTACATGGAGAATCTGGGTTCGATTCCTTGGGTATTACCATTCAGGACGTGCGCCTGATGGCGGAAGATCGCAAGCGCTGCAAATCCTAAATAGGGCTGCTGCCTCTGCGACCCTAACGGATAAGCAAGCTTGAAAAGTAAATAAGTAAATAAGCAGTCTTCGGAAATGAAATTTCCATTTAAATGACATCTGCATGCGATTTGCTTGAATCGCTGACGTATCACTGTTTCTGGAGTCCAGTGGCGGCATTCCTTGTAACACTGTAACCGACAGGTCGCATTGAGGGCTGCGATATTTGGCTTGTGAACTGCTGATCATCCATGAAAAACAAGTGCGACGATCTCCCGGCGGATGATACGATACCTTGTATCACTAGACGATGCCGATCGTAATACGAGGGTTGGTCGAAAAGTAATGCCTCCATAGGTATTAATAGTTGTATTTGTTAACCGATTTTCAAATTCTAATTGTACCTGTGTCAGATCATTTCTCTGAGGCGAAAAGGAGCTCAACCAAAAGAAGTGATCAGACAAGGATAGATTCACGAGTTAAGCCATGGAAAGCGGGGTCAGCAAAAGGTTGGGAGGAGAAACGGAAAAATACCTTCCCTCCTCCTAAGCAGTTTTTTAAGCGAGGCCGAAGGTTCGAGAGATAGGATGCTCAACGCTCATTCCTTGATAGAAGTCGTGTGCAAAAACGGCTAATTAAAAAACCGAATAAAAAGGCCGACTCAACATATAATCGAGACAGAGACAGAGCTTCCCGAGACGATCCAAATCAGCAGAAGGGACTTCGTAGCGAATAGTGATTGTGTGTGTGAGTGACTTTTAATTCTTGGACTTGAAATTATTCACGCAGCAACCAACCAACCAACGCGTGCGTGAGTGACTCTGTGACTTCGAGTGACCCTCCCCC
>JAHWFO010110989.1:819362-883584 GCA_023313115.1 Rhysida immarginata | reverse complement strand
TGCTCCACGTAAACTGAAAACCTTCGTTGGAAATCGAGTGGCAGAAATTCAAGACTTGCTTCCACCGTGCAACTGGCATCATGTCTCATCAAAGGACAATCCCGCCGATTTGTGTTCTCGCGGTTGCACACCTCGTGAGTTAGTCTCTCATAAACTATGGTGGTTTGGCCCAAATTGGTTACATCAACTAAACTTTGATGTTCCCGAATCTATACCGAGATCAGCAAGTGAACTTCTTGAAGTTCGACAACCAAAGCTGTGTCATCTGCATACTGAAGAGCTGAAATTGTTGGAAAGATACTCCTCGTTCACAAAGCTCCTAAGAGTTGTAGCCACCATTCAGCGATTCATTTACAACTGTAAAAGCAACGAGGAAAACAGAAGAACCAGTTCGTTATCAACAGGTGAGCTTCCTCAAGCTCGACTTACATGCATTCAAATGGCTCAATTACAAGACTTTGAAGAGGATTTATCCCGTTTACAAAATGGGCAAAAGAGTGCATTACACAAGAAATTAATTTCTCTCCATCCATTCATCGATTCCAAGAACATACTACGTGTTGGAGGCAGATTGTCTAATGCCTCAGTGCCATATGATCAAAAGTTTCCTATCATTCTTTCATCATCCAACCCACTGAGTAAACTAATCATAAAACACTTGCATGTTAACCACTTGCACATTGGCTTGACAGCGTTGTTAAGCATTTTACATCAGAACTATTGGATAATAGGAGCTAGAAAGTTGACTCGTCAAATTATTTTTCATTGTGTCGTCTGTTTTAAATCAAAGGCAAAACATGCGAATCAGTTAATGGGAAGCCTTCCCCGAGCAAGAGTCGAACCTGCAAAACCGTTTCTGCAATGCGGAGTAGATTACGCAGGACCCATTATCATACGAAGCAGAACAGGTCCTGGTAGAGTGCCACAGTTCAAGTCATACATAGTAGTGTTTGTGTGCTTCAGTACCAAAGCTATTCACTTGGAATTAGCAACAAATCAATCATCAGAATGCTTCATGGCCGCATTCAAGCGTTTCATCAGTCGTCGTGGGCGCCCAGCGCATATGTAGAGTGACTGTGGAACTAATTTCGTTGGAATTCAGGCAGACTTAAAATTTGTTACGAAAAACGTGGAAAACCGTCTCGCAAACGAAGGTATACAGTGGCATTTTAATCCGCCATCGGCACCTCATTTTGGAGGACTATGGGAGGCAGGAGTAAAATCAACCAAAACTCATTTGAAGCGCATCATTGGAAATAATATTTTGACTTATGAAGAATTGTTGACAGTGTTAGTTCAAATTGAAGCTTGCCTCAATTCACGTCCGTTAACCCAAATGTCGTAAGATCCAAGTGATTTTAACGTTTTAACACCTGGTCATTTTCTAATAGGAGAATCTTTGACATGTATTCCAGAACCTGACCTAACTTCTCAAAGCTACAATCATCTGTCACGCTGGAAACTGACACAACAAGTTGTACAACATTTCTGGAAACGCTGGCAATCAGAATACTTGACGCGATTGCAGCAGCGACCTAAATGGACTAAAAAACAAGAAAATGTGAAGATTGGAGACCTAGTTCTTCTCAAGGGAGGTAATCAGCTGGTAATGCAGTGGCCTTTGGGACGTATCGAAAATATTCATTATGGACATGATGGTCTTGTGAGAGTTGTAACCGTGCGCACCACTACGGGACTGTTAAAACGACCCATAACAAAAGTGTGTGTTCTCCCTCTAGATGACTAAGCGGTATGTTTGGAACTGAAGGCTTAAGACTTTAATAATAATTACTTGATTACAACTGTGTGAGGCTTTGCTAGCCCGTTAAATTGATTTTTGGCAACGAGAGTATTATTTTTTAATTAATTGTATTGTGTTTTAACAACAGAGGGAGTCACTTGTAAAAATAAAGAGAGAACGGAGTGCTGTTTTCTTTTTGTGCGTGTCAATTCTTTGTGCATTACTCAACAGCCATCCAATGTAGTAGGTGATTCGATTGATACGTAACCTAAATTAAAACGTTTATTCACAAAGCTAAGAGCAAGTTAGTTTATTATAGCATCTACATTGAAGTCTTCAAATATCATAATTGCACATAAGTATCCACCTCTATGTTGTCTTTGATTGGTCTAGTTGTTGGTGAATATTTCATCATCGCACGGAATAACAATCTTTCCTTATCAGATATCGACGCATTAAACTACACTTCTTTGCAATGAAATTGCCCCACCAACAAGGAGTTATCCAACCTTATCCTCATTTAGTGGGGGGGGGGGGTACTCTGTTCGTAGAATACCCCTGCAATCTCATCACCATGATAATCTTTTATTTTATACACAGTGGGTTTTCTGTAAATGATTTTTGAAACTTCAAACACTACCTCAGTCCAATTCAGTAGATAACCCTTTTTGAAAATATTTTTCATTTTTGAAATACGCACGTGATCACCTATTTGTAACCGCGGTGTTATTTGCGGATCAGCTGTGTAATATCGGCTCATTTTCAACCACAGAGCCAGTGCATTTCGATCATTAACTTCAGATGATGCGATACCGAGTGATGTAGTTTTGCACGAGATCAGGTAAGACATCGATGTACCTACG
This sequence comes from Rhysida immarginata, assembly GCA_023313115.1. NCBI lineage: Eukaryota > Metazoa > Arthropoda > Chilopoda > Scolopendromorpha > Scolopendridae > Rhysida > Rhysida immarginata. Next base: position 880,980 of record JAHWFO010110989.1, on the reverse strand, counting down.
TGTGTTGACATACGTAAAATACTTAAACATCCTCGACTTTAAAGAACGATTAAAGCGTTCAGCCATCGCAGCTTTCACACAAAGAAATTGATGTTGAGTACGTTAAAATAGTCTTGTATATGTTTACTTAAAAAATCCTTCCCTTTATCACTGTTTGCTGAGTCTGACCATCAGTGAGAAGTTTTTGAAAGGCTTCCTGAAGTGCTTGCCCTGCCTTCGTTTTCAGTAGGACAACTCATGCAAAACGACAGAAAAACATCGATGCAGATAAGGAGAAATTTATACCACGGACTTATAAATTTTGACGGACTCGATAGATCCACCAGATCAACTTGAAGTTGGTCGAATGGACAAAAACTCTCATTCGGTTGCATGGGTAACGATGTTGAACAGATTTATGTAGTGTGTAAGCAGGAAGACCACTTAACCATTCACCAGTCTCCTTTTCTGAATGATTTGGTATGTATTGCCAATTCGCACACACCACCTAACTCGGCAGGGTGTTGAGGATTTGTAAATGCTTTATCCATGAAGAGATGGTAAATAAAACATTTGTAACACACCTGTGAATGTAAAAGCATTGTTAAAAATTGTAAAAAGAGGATGCGCAGGACATGGAGTAAACAAAATGCAGTAGAAAATCAAAAGAGTAAAAAAATTCACCTTAACGAGGAAAAACCGAATCATTTTTAACACAGGGTGGACAACACAGGAAAAATTCTTGCATTCGCTTAATCATTCGGTAAATAAAACCTGCGCGCATCGCAAAGCTTTAAGCTGGAGAATGCCTTAGAGCCGAAAATGCTGCTGGGCAAAAGCTGCAAGTGCAGAAAAAATCGCGGTTCAAAACCCGCATTGTTGCCAAATGACAGGAAAAATTCCTGTACATCACAGGTCAGGCTGGAAACAAAAGTCGAAGACCACTACCCAAAACATACCGAAGTAGATGGCATCTGATGGGCTAGAACTGAAAAGACACCTGATAAAACGCTTAAAAATCTAGCCATGCTGGATCTTGAAAAGATGCATGATAGACGGCTGACAGACGCCTAAAGGTCGGTTCACATCCGCCGTTTATCGCTGGCTTTTTGGAATCGAAGGCATTTCTTGCTCATCTCAAAAAACGTGGTCAATTCACATTCACCGTTTCGAACTCTCAGCGTTTTTTCAGGCATCGCCCAGGCGTTTTCTGAAATTCCAATTGTGTTGGAATTTCAGGCTATTTCTGAAAAAATCCATCAATCAGGTGTGAGACCCATAATGCACAGCGAGCAAGTGCGATCACTGATGCTGCCCGTCAGTCCGCCATGCATTTCAGCATATACTACATTAACTTGCTGAAATACGAGTAGACGAAGAATTTATTCCGCTCTCTGATTGGTGGATAGAAAACCTAAAGTACTACAATAGATAGGGAAACTCTACTTCGTTGGCTCCCTATCTAGTGCCACAGATTAATGATTACGGCGTGCTAAGAAAACATAATCCCAGCACCACACCTGCTCATGGCGACGGCAGGCGTTGCGTCGACGAAATCCGCTAGCATTACTATTAAATACGCTGACGGTAAAGTGTTACCATGTGAGCAAGCCTATAAAGATGCCTGTAAGGATCCTAGATTCCTGGCCTTTGATATCGTTATTAATGAACAGCTTGAGGCTTTAAGTACGGTCTTAAACAAGAAATATTTAGATCTAGAATCTAAGGTAGAAACGCTGGCCAAGAATGTTAGTAGTCTGGACACTAAGATTGATGGGTTAAAATCGGAGATTTTGAATGCCCGTAGTGAAGCTGCAAATGGCCTTGCTAGTCTTGAAAACACAACAAGGGAAATGATGAGCTCTCTCAATGTATGCTATACTAACACGCAAATGTTAGTAGGTGACGCTGAACCCATGCAAGACAATGACGATCCCCTACTTAACCGTGCAGAGTCCATGTCAACGAATAGAATTAAAAATAAGAGGAAACTAAATGATGATCAAACTAAGGAAGTCAGTGACTGGATACCTGTTGTAAATAAAAAGTCTAAAGGCATGCGTGTGGACAATATCTCCAGTGAAGCGGCCATCAGCGACGTAGCTGCTGTTGACTTCCGTGATAAAAACAAGAAATCTGTCCACACTAATCATAGAGAAGGAAGCGTATATGTTCCTCCGATCATCATTCGCCACCACGGGAAACCTTTCAAGGAGATTCTGGAAGAGATCACCAAGCATGTGCCCCTAGATAAAATCGTCGCACACACAGGTAGAAAGGATACCATTAAAATAAAGTGCCACGACGAAGAGACTCATAAGATTCTGGTGTCTGGAGTGAAAAACAACGATGTTCTGAAAATTCAGCATCACCAATTAAAGTCGGAAAAAATGCTGAAATACGTTGTCCGAAATGTCGATATACCGTATGATCTGGAAGACTTTGGTGACGACCTCAGGAAGGCTAACTATTTTCCGGAAAAAACAATCAGACTTAAAAAATCTAATGGTGCAGTCGAAATGCCAATGGTCTTGGTTATCTTACAGAATAATGAACATAACAAGTCCTTCTTAGGATTAAAACGTATCGGTCCTCTAGCAATTATTGTGGAACTATTTAAAGGTAACAAAAGGCCCTTGCAGTGTTACAACTGTTTGCGTTTTGGTCATGTCTCTCAAGGTTGTACCGAAACACCTCGATGCAATAAGTGCGCTGGCAACCACCAGTCGAGGGACTGTACCAATGTTAAGGGTAAAGACCCCCCTAAATGTGTCCGATGTGATGGTCAGCACACATCAAGTTATACCAAGTGCCCTAAATATCCCCAAGTAAGAAGGCTCAAAAGCAAAAAAGTGGTAGAGGGCAAAACCTATGCTTCGGTCGCATCCAACTTTGCTGATACAAGTGTCATTGATAATAACCAGTTGCGCAGTATATATAGGTGTCTAGGGAACTTGCTAAATATCTACAAAGACAGTGGCAAAGTAGTGCCACAGGTTGCATCCCACGAAAACAAAAATTGACTATGGACAGACGCCCTTACAGAAAGATCACCCACGGGAAACTTCGTTGCAACATATGGAATGCAAGAGGAATCCATCAAAAGCGCATCGAATTTTACAAATTGGAATGTCGACATCGCCTTCGTGTGCGAGACACACTTGAAGTCATCTCAAATTTTCTGTTTGCCTGGTTTTCATGTCTATCGCAAGGATCGGCCTCTGGGTAATAATGCTAGTAAAGCGTTTGGTGGAGCAGCGATCATTGTAAAGGACGGCATTGACCATCGCGAGATAGCCACCCCAAATTACGCAGGGATGGAAGCAATTTCCCTAATCATAAACGATGCTGACGCAGGCGAAATTAAGTTCACCTCCTTATATAATTCGCCTAAGCACAAGCTTAGTTTGTGCGAGCTTGATGAGCTGCTGTCTGGGCCCATTCCAGTTATTATGGCGGGTGACTTGAATGCCAAGCACCCTGCATGGAATTCTAAATGCTCTAATCAAAACGGCAATATCTTACATGGATACACAGTGAACGAGAGTGATACCTTCGTTGCTGGTCCTCTTGATGACACACATTATTGTGACCACTCGCCGGTTAGTGACGTGCTGGACATTGCTGTTCTTAAGGGTTTCCTCAAGCCGTATAATATTTTTACAGTAGACGATTTAACCTCTGACCACCGACCGGTCATGCTTATCTTCGAGGCCCTAAACATCGATCTGAAGCTAGGGCTGCGCTCCAAGCAAGACTGGAAGCTCTTTAAGGATATTCTTCGAGAAAATAGCATTCCATACAAGGAAGTTATTGATAACGGGGACATCAACGAAAATATCAGTGCAATCACTCGTGCTATAAATGATGCTACTACTTCAAGTACCTCAACTACTGACAGGAAGCGCCCCGAGCACCTCGACCTCCCTCCTTACATCAGACGACTCATTCTTGAAAGGAATTCCTATAGAAGACTATGGCAGCGCAAGCGACTACTCTTTTTCAAGAAGAAGTACAACAGGCTTTCTCGCAAGGTCCAGGAAGAGGTTAAACTTCTACGAGCACAAAGGTGGAGTGAAAAACTGAAATCTTTGTCTGTCCAGGACAACTCACTCTGGGGTACTGTAAGGGCCTTGAAGGGTAACAGGCCCATTCAATTGCCGCCGCTGCTTGCAGACAATGGCAACTTCGTCACCAGTGACGGGGAAAAGGCTCAACTGATAGCGGATTCCCTGAAGATCCAATTTACCACGCCTACTGGGACCAACCTGGACAGTCTCTCAAACACTCAGCTTGTGAACAATGGCTGTATCGCTTACCAGTGCATCCGTCGTGTTCCTACCCCTGAGGATGTCATTAGTATTCATGAAATCTCCGATATCATAAAGCGACTTAAAATCAAAAAAGCAGCAGGTATTGATTCCATCACCAATAGTGCTCTGAAGAACTTGCCTCCTAATATTGTCTCAACTATTACCAAAGCCATAAATGACTGCTGGAAACTTGGTTACTTCCCCGACCAGTGGAAAGAATCCGTCATTGTTACCATACAAAAGCCAGGTCTTAAACCTGCTCTTGCTGTCAGTTACAGACCCATAAGTTTACTACCTATGTTGTCCAAAGTGTTCGAACGCGTCATCTTAAGGAGATTTAATGCTTTCTGTGTGGCCAACAATCTTGTTCGTGAGGAGCAATTTGGTTTTCGACCTGGACACTCCTGCCAACTTCAGATCTGGAGGCTTGTTGCAGATCTAAAGACTCCTCTAAATTGTGCAAAGTATGGTGGTCTTGTCTTCTTGGATGTCCGGAAAGCTTTTGATCAAGTTTGGCATAACGGACTCATATTCAAGATGATTACGTGTGGTTTCCCTGACGATCTGATTGCTTTGATTAGTTCCTTTCTGACGAACAGGAAATTTCGTGTTAAGGTTGGCTACTCAATGTCAAACCCTTATGACGTCAATGCTGGTGTTCCCCAAGGCTCTGTCCTGGGACCTGCATTGTTCAATTTCTTCATCCACGACTTCCCAATCTTTACTAAGTGTGAGCTATATCTGTTTGCTGACGACGCGGCCATCATGACTACCGACCGCAATCCCGCTCACGTCACATCTCGGTTACAAAATGCCTCGAGAAATGGTTTGCTAAGTGGAGACTCAAACTAAACGTCGACAAGTGCAAAGCTATGTTTATTACCAAGAAACTTCGGAAACCCCCGAAGCTTCTCCTTCTTTCGGGTAGAGAGCTCGAATGGGTGAAGAATTACAAATACCTCGGAGTGGTGATAGATGCCAAGCTAAATTGGGGTGACCACGTCTCCTATGCTATCAATAAGGCTAAGAAGGCAAAGTTCAGCCTGGTCGCCCTCCTGGGGCGAAACAGCGCTCTTGGAATAGGTAGCAAACTTTTGCTATATAAAATGGTAATCCGGACCATTCTGTTATATGGTATGCCTGCCTGGGCCACAATATGCAAGTCCAGATGGAAGAACCTGCAAACTTTCCAAAACATTACCCTGAGGACCATCGCCCAACTGGACAGGAGAGTTGCAACAAATACTTCCATTGCTGACGATTTTGATATACCTCCTATTGGAAACTACGTACAGGAGTCGTTGAAGAAGCTTCTTCCGAAGATCAAAGACCACTCTAATCCTCTGGTTGCAGATATTCTGGATCACCCGCTCACTTTTCGAAGTTTAATCAGGCATCGCAGGCCTCGTCATCTCCTGGACGTCAACTTCGAAGACATCCAAAAGGCTATTTTTCCAGACTACTGGATCTCGTAGCTCCTTCGTGCCCCTCGTCAATCAACAATCAACTCTATCGTCCTTATAGCAAAGGACCCCATCTTATCCTCTGGAAGACTTAACTAGGTTTCATCTGGCTTCTTGCCTAATTCAGTGTACTTTCCCTGGTTACTTCCTGGATGAGTACGGCAGTGAAAGCGTTGCTTTCGGACCACTCATCTCGTTTTCCCTGCACTGTTCGATTGTCGAAGAAAACATATATGTCGCTGCTCCCTCCTTTGGCGAAAAATATACTATTTACAACATATATAGTCGTAATACATTTTGCTATTCTGGAAATTTCTAATTTTTACTTGATTAAAAATGTTTTTTGGATAATTATTATTTTCCATTTTTTTCTACTAATTTTTAATATATCTCGGTATGTATGTACACTACGTGAACAAAGGAGTTGGGACACCTGTTGCTCTACTGTAAAGCATCAAAAAGCTTCAATCAGTAGTGTGTAGGACCACCCCAAGCTGCTATCACTGCCTTCACCCTACATGGCATACTGTCCACAAATTTACAGTATGTGTCCACCGGTATTGACCTCTATTCCTTGAAGAGTGTCCTGTTCAGTTCCTGGACAGATGTAGGGCGAACCATCCTGGATCACACGCGTCGTTCCAATTCATCCCAAAGATGTTCGATGGGATTGAGATCAGGACTCTGGCAGGCCAATCCAGTTCTTTAACCCGCATCTCGTCAAACCAGTCGGATGTGGATCTTGCTTTGTGGCAAGGCGCATTTTCATGCTGGAATAATACAAGCAGAGTATTTGAATGAAATAAAACACAAACTTGTCGCGAGCGGGAAATCCAAGCAGAGAAATCTTATCGATAGCACTTATCATGAAATAATTAAGTTGCACAACACTACCAGCACGGAGGCTTAAGCAACCAAGCAAGGCATGCACAGCGTGATCTTAAATGCAAGACCAACATTTGCAACACTTCCGTGAGACGACTAGGCCGATGAGGATGCTGCTCAGAGAAATTAATATGAGCTTCTGGGTGGGTTGGGGTCGAATTCACTTGGGCAAGGTCTTGGATGAGATCTTGCAGCTCCTCTGGGTCTTGTGAAGACTGTTCTGATAAGAGCTCAATTGCCGTAGCATCTGGGGGCTTGTACATGGATGCAGGGATGGGCTGGGCTATGGGCACATGTACCTCCTCAAAATGGTCCCTGGGCATTGGAATTGCCTAACAATTGGCTGATGAGAAACGGGACTCTTCAACCAAGGTTCTGGGGACTAGTAAGCACAGAGTGATTTTTAAAACGATCATTAAAGTACAAATCACTTGCCTGAATGCTATTGTTGATCAGTTTCTTCGCCGATTTTGCCTGGAGAGACTGAGGGACAAGCCGAACACCTGGAGTTCCAAAATAGCACTTCTGCTTAGTCTGAGGGTTATGTCTATGTCGACTCGAATGCTGTGATTTGTGCCGGCGTGTAGACTACAAAATTCCACGAGGTACTGAGGAAACCACTTCTTCGGGCGACGTAGGTTTCGTGGCTGGCCCTTCAGCCTATGAAAATTTTGAAATTGAAACATCAATGTATTTTCAAACTGACTTGGTGCCGCAGTCCTATTTTCCTTCCTTGTACTCAGAGTTCGTCTTGAAGTGGACTGAGTGCGTAAGACAGCTGGGCCTCCTCAATGGTTCCAAGTAGTGTCTTGGATTGTTACTGGTTGATAGTTCCAGTCTCTAAAGAATTGCTCTCATCGCCTCGATTATATTCCCCTTTAATATGCTTATTAGCTGTGAAATATGCAAGGCCAATGAGAGCAGTCTCCTGTTCTTTTTGCGGTTCATTCTACTTGTTTCCATGTGTGCCGGGTATATTACCGCATTCTTTGTTGGCTGTTGGCAACTTCGAGTAATCACGGCCATACACAACTGATGACATGGCATCATTCCAGCCTCCAACAAGCATTGAAATTCTTTCTTCTTCATTTGCTTATTGATGTATCTTGATAGGGCATCTGCCATTATATTCTTTTCCCCTTTTAAATAGGATAATGAGACCAGTAGTACAGCTAATGCCTGCAAAACACTCGTTTGGAATTTAATGAGTACCTTCTCTTGTTTAAGTAAATGGATAACTGCTTGGTTGTTGGTATAAATTATTGAGGGTACCTATTGGATATAATGCTTCCAACAGTATGGGCATGAGCTCCTCTTTTTTTTATTAAAGAGTATTAAAGCTGGAGGTTTGATCCGTACCTGTTTGAAGTCTTCAAAAGCTTTTTCCCTGGCTTTCATCCATACGAAGGCTTCCTCTTTACACAAGAGTTTGAACAGTGGCTCTGCTATACCAGAAGAACCTGCAATAAAATGGCGGTAAAATTGCACTGTTCCTAATAATGTTTGCACCTGTTTTATATTTGTAGGTACAGGCCATCTTCTGATAGCCTCCCTGAACACGTTCTCACAGGATTTGCCCAATGAGAAAAGTGATACCCGAGATATTTATCCTTGGTAACTCCAAATTCATATTTGAAAATTTTCAAAAATAGCCGGTTCATTTTGAGTCTGCTTAATACTTGGCAAGTTAAATCTTGAGGTTTCTCCATAGTTTGCACATAGATGAGAGATGTCATCGAAATAGACGATGACATGCTTATCTAGCAATTTCGACAACGTACTGTTTAATGTCTGGGCGAATGTTGATGATGCCCCCTTAACCTCAAAGGGCATCACCAGGAATTCAAATAACCCCAAACAGGTTTATAAGTCCTTCAGGTGGACGCCTTGTTTGTCCATTCATATCTGGTGATATCAGTCCATTACATCTAATTCCATAAAGTATGTGGCCTCCGCTAGTTTATTAATCAGTCCATCAATCCTTGGTACAAGTATTGATTGTCCCACGCGATTCGATTTATTTTTCGAAAATCAATACATATGTGGAGGTCCCCCATCCTTCTTTGTCACAAAAAAACTGGCAAAGCGTATTCAGAATTTGACACTCGAATTAATTTTTTTCGACTAACTTACCCAGTGGCCTTTTGAATTCTGCCTCCTCCTCTTGGGACACCTTGTAGAGTGTGCATTGATTGGTCCCGCTCCAGCTGTCAATTCCAGTGTATATTGTACCAGCCATTTTGGAGGAAACCCCACAGGTAGATCATCAGGAAATAGTGTTTTGAAATTACTAACTAAATCCTTAAAATACGAGGTTAATATTATTAATAGATTTATTGAAATTACTATATGAGAGCATTTCCTGCTTTTTTGCAAATACAGCAAATATAAGCACATCTTACTGCTCAGTCATTATTTGCCTAAACTTGACTGCTGAAACATCATCAATTTCATCCTCTCGGCCTTTCCAGTTGGGCAAAACTATATCTTTTTTTTTAATCTTAACTGTGCAATTCCTATTTGTCCAATATAACATAGGTTGCTCCTGTCACAGCCATGGCATACCCAATACCGCATTATAGTTCTTGACAGGGAGCAGATAAAAATTAATATTTTTCTGATATTTACCACTTTTTAATCTGACTTCTTCAATTTCACCTGCAATGTCCCATAATTGCTCATTACTGAGCAACACATGACACTTTACTATCAAAGGCTCATAATGAATTTTTAAGTCATTTGCAAATCTTGTGTACAGAAAGTTTTCATTGGCTCCGGTGTCTAGTAAAACTTTCGCGTTTGTAACATTAATGTTGCTCATAGTAATGTATAAATTCCGTGCACCATTTTTGTCCACGAAGTTCGCTTGTGTTTAGGTCTTTTGAGTTTTTTCTTTTTGTTCTTACAAAATCTGGCCACATGGCCTTGTAAGTCACAACGAAAACAAATTACTTTGCATCTTTTGCCACGATTTGCCCCTGTTCGGATAGCATCTAATTCCATTGGTATTTCTGGATCAAGTGTAAGCATTATCACCTCATCTTGGACTTAGCTCCATCGCTGTAAGTAATTAACACTGTCTGTAACTTTTTGGTATAGCAGCATCCGAAAGGCGACTTTTAAAAGTTATGGTAACACCTCAATTAACCAAAACAATTTATCGAACTCAGATGCCTGTGGGATCCTTATTGTATTCTCCATTATTGGATTATTTAACTTTGGATATCATTATTGCTTACTTTGAAATGTCCTGCCTTTTTTAATAAACAGGTGGTGGCCTTACAGTATAACAGAGGAACATCAGGAGTTCCCACTAGTTTCTCCATTTATTCCCGGCTTTGTCAAGGATATACAGGGTGTTTTTGAATTGAGTACAGATTTTTTAGGGAGATGATAGAAGAGATCCTTAGAAGTATTTTTTGTCATATGAACATGGGGTCCCCGCAGCTCCGTTTACTTACAATACTGCATTGAACAATCAAATGACACCGGGACGCAGTGTGTGTTGGTAAGCCTAGATTATTTTATTTTTAACAATTAACACAAGCAATCTACTGTAGTAACTTTTAAAGTAATTGTTTGCAAAGAAATTTCAAGGTGCACGTGCTTGTTTGTTGAAAAGTCTTAGGACAAACTTCGTCAAGGAGATTCCATGGTATCCAACCCCTTTGTAAAATACGATTAGTCCATATGTAAATGAACTAATCGCATTCTGGGAAAGCAGTAGGTAATGATTGGTTTTAAAAAGTTCACTTGATGTGCTAATTGTTAAAAATAAAATAATCTATGCCTACCAATGCACACAGCGTCCCGGTGTCATTTGATTGTTTAATGTCATTTGATTGTTTAAGTAAACCGAGTTGCGGGGACCCCATGTTAATATGACAAAAAATACTTCTAAGGACCTCTTCTATCATCTCCCAAAAAATCTGTACTCAATTCAAAAACACCTTGTATACAGCAAGAGGAATGCAAGCGTTTATATACAAAACATGTACAAAGACTGTATAGAGGGTGTAAATGGACGACGTTTCACAAATTTAAGGATATGTAGAGGATGAAACTCTGAGCAAAAAGTCTAGTCGCGTTTTTCGATCTGAGGCTCCATTAAAAAGTTATAGGGCTAAGTTAAAAATTGCTCAGCGTCTGTACCAAGATAGATTTCCGGAAGTGACGTCACGAAACTTTGAAGCGCTATAACTTTTAACGGATCCTCAGATTGAAAAACGCTACTAGACTTTTTTGCTCAGAATTTCACCCTCTACCTGCCTTTTCATTTGGGCACGAACTTTTAGAATCATCCTGGCCGATACCGATACCGATATTCCTTACCGATACCGAACTTTAAAGCGCTATAATTTTTCAATGGAGCCACAGATCGAAAAACGCGACTAGACTTTTTTGCTCAGAGTTTCATCCTCTACATATCCTTAAATTTGTGAAATGTCGTCAATTCACACCCTGTATAAAAGATTGCATACCTCTTGCTGTATATATCCTTGACAAAGCCAGGAATAGATGGCAAAACTATTTGGAACTCCTAATGTCCCTCTGTTATACTGTAGGGCCACAACCTGTTTAATCAATTATGACCACCCTTCTACTTTTTTAATAATTTAACAAAAAATTTTCGTCAAATTCCTCCCATGACAGTTTAATTTGTATATTAGCCAGGTCAGCAAACAATTTCAAGAGCTCACCAGGTAAATAATTTGACGGTAGTAATTTGACGCTGTCAGTAAGCTCTAAAGTTTTATTTTTAGTCACTATCTTAAATTTCTTCAGGAAGGCTTCAGCACTTTTACCTTCTTTCCTTCAAACATTAGAAATTTAATATTTTCTAGTGTTTAGATATCCATCTGAATTTTAGTATATCACCCAGTACTGTTGACTTCTTTACTACACAAAATGTCTGATTTACTTAAGTCTAACTAGCACCTCACCGACACGCAGATTTCTTCAAATCGCTCTACTCTTCTGGTCATTGTCCCTGAAGACTAGCTGCTGCATAACGCCTTGAGAAAACAAATAAACATAAACTTGATTATTGGAAGCGTACTTATCTTCAGCCCATAAGTTTCCGCTTCATAGAATGCCTGATACGAAGTGCATCACCACCTGTCATGTGCTTTTTATAGTAATTAATTAATTTGCCAGCAAAACCCAGACGTTAAAAGCTGTGCAGGATGGGAGAGAGGAAACGGGCATTGATTTAATGAAATCAATTTAACTTTGAGTAATAAACAAGAATATAACTCGTAAAATGATTTTCAGGCTGAAAAAAGAAGGATATAAAAATGTGTTGTTTAATATTACAGTAATATTTTATATATAGCAATGGCGAAAACTGCATGTAAATTTACATATTTTATTGCAGCGTTCACACGAATCTTTCCCCAACACGCACGAAATGAAAAATGAATTGTTTTAAACTACTGTGCCTAATAAATGTGTTTTAATTCATTTTTAAATATTGGCCTAACTTTAATTAGCCATTTTTAACAATAGGGCAAATAGTATTTAGTCATTTTAACAATAGACCTAGCATTATTTAGTCATTTTTAACTATAGACTTAAGATTTAGCCATTTTCAACAATAGGCCTAACACTATTTAGGCATTTTTATCTATAGGCCTAAAATTCATTGGCCATTTTTAACAATACGCCTAACATTATTTAGTCATTTTTACCTAGAGGCCTAACATTATTTAGTCACTTCTTAATATAGGCCTAAAATTTATTAGCCATTTTTAACAATACACCTAACATTATTCAGTCATTTTTAATGATAGGCCTAATATTAATTTGCCATTTATAATAATAGGCCTAATATTATTTAGTCATTTTTACCTAGAGGCCTAACATTATTTAGTCACTTCTTAATACAGGCCTAAAATTTATTAGCCATTTTTAACAATACACCTAACATTATTTAGTCATTTTTAACTATAGACTTAAGATTATTTAGCCATTTTCAACAATAGGCTTAACATTATTTAGGCTTTTTTAAATATAAGTCCAAAATTTATCAGCCATTGTTAACAATAGGGCTAACATTATTGAATCATTTTTATTTATAGCCCTAACATTATTTAGTCATTATTAAATATAGCCCCAACATGTATTAGCCATTTTTAACAATAGTCCTAACATTATTTAGTCATTTTTAAATATAAGTAACATTCATATCCTATTTTCAACAATAGACCTAACATTAAATAGCCATTTATAACAATAGGCCTAACACTATTTAGTCATTTTTACTATAGACCTAATGTTAATTAGCCATTTTTAACTATACACCTAACCTTAATTAGCCATTGTTCACAATAGTCTTAAAATTATTTAGTCATTTTTAACTCTAGCCTCAACATTATTTAGTCATTTTAACTATAGGCCTAACATTATTTAATCATTTTTAAATATAGGCCTAACTTTTTTTTTGCTATCTTAGCAGTAGGCCTAACATTATTTAGCTATTTTTTTAATATAGGCCTAACATTCATTAGCCATTTTTAATAATAGGCCATTTTTAACATTAATTAGGAATTTTGATAATGAGCAAACAAAATTGAACAAAATGAAATGAGCACGTGCATTGACAAAGCTTCATAATGGGCACCTGATCCAAGCTGGCATCAATAATGCCTAAATGTTAAACAAAAAGTAACACTGTATTCACTTATGACTCATCAGTACGAATCGACTGATATATTACATGCTCTAAGGTTATATTCTTAACTTTAGTGCACGTGCTTGAAGGCGTCCACGAGAGCTATCAAAAGTTGATATATATCGCAGTTAAGTTCTTCCATTTTCACGTTATCCTGCAAACGATGGCCAACTGGACACATAAACGAACCGAATGAGCTTGTATTTATATTCCTATACGTATATAGCTTTAGCTAATGCTCGTAGTAGGGGGTCATTGAAGTACTTTTTGGAGGCCAGTTTCTCGTATGTAGCATTTCGAAAATCGAAAAGAATGTCATATGCTCGTCATTCCTGTTCGAATGACATATTACACGCTTTATATTGCCAATAAAAAATTTATTGGGGGGGGGGGGGCCGGGGATCTCAATAGTCACGTGAAGGTCAGACCTATTTCAATGATAAATTAATCAGGTGAGCTCAGGAAGGGTCTCTTTCGAATAGCGAAAACGGAATTTGAAAAAGTTAAAGCATTCTCGAGTAATCGTCGAACATATAGATGGACAGACAGACAGGTACACAAACAGAGCGAAACCAATATATGCTTTTCAGCATATAACAAGTTACTACCAAACAGAGCTTGCTCCAGCTACAAAGCATAGAGCATAAAAGAGTATGTCTAACAACAGTGACGCCGTAGATTTTGTGGCAGGCCTTCCAGCCTATGAAAGTTTCGAAATTGAAATGTCAACGTATTTTCAAACTTGCCTGGTGCCACGATCCTGTTTCGCTTCCTCTTACTCAGAGTTCGTGTTGATGTGGACTGAGTGCGAAAGACAGCTGGGCCTCCTCATTGGTTCCATATAGCATGCGGTGGATTGTTAGTGGTCGATGGTTCGAGTCTCTATGAAGAATTGGTCTCATCACATTGCTTATATTCCCCTATAATCAGCTTATTAGCTATGGAAATATGCAAGGCCAATGAGATCGGTATTTTTTCTTTCTTTGGTTCCCGGCCATTCTACGTTTTTCCAGGGTGCCGGGCATCTTACTGCCCTCTTCGTTTGCTGCCGGCGTCTTCGAGTTTTGCCAGCAGTTCGAGGATTCTCGGCTGTACCGGACCGATGACATGACACCATATCATATGTAATTTATTCTGCTCTATTCACTGTTGACTGTTACACCCACTGGGGCATAACTCTTTGGTCATTGACAGCTGTTGTTGTATTCTAACTAACAGCAAATAAATAAATACTCTGGCTACATCAAAATAAGGCGTTCAGCCCTATTGCCCTGAGAGAATTGGAATAGAGGAATTCAATTTGTTTACAGGCATTCCCGTTAAGGTGCAGACTGCGTTATCTTTGGACCTTTGTAGATTGGGTTTATTAAAAGAAGGCCTAAAACTGTGGAACATGCGACGGCCGTAGATTGTTTTTCCACTGGTTATATTGTGAGCTATTTCTAGATGTTCCAAATGACAGAAGTCATTTATTTGCTGCAGAACCGATTTACCATATATTGCTATATAAAGTCGACTATGCTTATCATGTCCAATCCTGCCTAGCACTCTTAGTTTTCATTCCTGATGAATGCGTATTCCTTTAAGCAAACTTTTACAAAGGAACACATTAATATATTTACAATTATAAAAAGAAATTTACCAATTGGTAAAATGTTATTTTCTTCCAAATTTTTAGGAAACAGCAGTATTCATGGATATTTGGAACACAAAACAAAATAGGCTACAGAAGCTCGAAATTACAGATCCTACCATTAATTAATTTATATAGAGTTACTAGCAGAGACACCCGGCGTGGCCCGAGATAATTACAGTTGTAGGTTAAACAGAACAACCTCATGAAGTTAAATAATAAATTTGTTTTCAGTAATTCTACAATTTCCTTCTATAGACGAAGCACATTTGTTCAGATATTTCCGATGCCCGGGTAACTTTTTGTCATCTCTGCCCAATATTCACTCATTTCTTCGCTGGCATTTCAATAGATATGAATTATTGTTATAATCCTTCGAAAGATTATTATAGGACATAACACCATATGGTTGTTGGTTTGAAGAGTTAAGTTCATGTATGCTTTGTTATCGGTTATGTCGCCAACTGTAGCTCGAACGAAGGGACTGTGTCATGTTTCACTCTTTCTCAATAGTCTGCTAACTCTCCATTACATCCAGTTACGGATCATATTATTAAATATTTCCAAGAAAACGTTAACTTCTAAGAAAAGCCCGAAGGACAGGAATTCTACGTATTGTTACAAAGTGAATTTTGTTTTATAATTCTCAAAGGTGGGTTGGAACCATCATTCTTAATGAACTTACTTATATTGCGCATTTTGCCCGGGCTTTACTTAACCTCTTGTTGTTCTGTCTCAGATTAAAATGTTATTCATCTTCACCCCCAGGGAGCATCACTGGATACTTTAGACCAGGGCTGTCCAACTCGCGCACGTGCAACATAAAATGCTCGCGTACAAAGCTCACGGGCAAAGCCAAGGATATATCCAAAACTCAGGAGGGGAGTGGGTATAGTTTTGCTATGCAGTGTTGCCAGACTTTAGGGGGCGATTGCATTAAATGAGGCATTATTTCTTTTGTTACTGATACTTACTTGTTTTTCGTCTTGCATAACATGGCGCACTTTCCTAAAAAGCATAAAATCACTGAACCAGTCTTTAAACCGCAGTAGGAGAATATGGGTTTTTTTCACTGTTCACAGATCGGATTCGAAATGCTTAATATGTATCATGTCCTATCGGGGAAAAAAAATATAATTCTACCTGACATCGAGAAAATTGTCACATTAAAACGAAGGAAATAAAATGGTAAGCTGCCTCGTTTTTTTTTACAATGTCGAATTGATAATTAGCAACTCGAATTTAAGGAAGTGATCAACATAATGTGCAATAGGGGGTAAGGAACCTGCGTGCACGGGCACTGCCCGCGGACAGAAATCTTGGTCAGCCCTGCTTTAAGACCTATCTTTTAAAATTTTCCTTGCCCTTGACGTAGAAGCTCTTATACCCTCCTGCTCTAGCGGAGCTAATGTTGTTCAGATGTTTCCAATGCCCGGATAGCTTTTTATCTTTCTGTTGCAAATTTCACTGATCAATACTCGTTCTTTCTCTTTCTTTCGCCAAACACGCATATTTTCGCCAGTCGTCTGGACTTTTTTAGGGAGCTCAAGGGAGACCCGTGTTCCTTAGCCTCGTCGAGAAACACTGCCTTATCTATGTCCTGTCACTGCATAATCATATTTATGCTCGTTGTTAATAATTCGTTACCCCCTCCCTAAAAGATGTTAATATGGTTAATTATGTAGTGCCACACCAGTAAATGTGTTACGTTTGTAGTGCCACACCAGTTAATGTGTTAACTAAACAGTGCAACACCAGCTAATGTGTTAACAAACGTTCAACCCCCCCCTTTCCCCCTCTTAGGGGTTGAATTTCGTAAAACCCCTTCTTAGTGCTCACTTACATTTTGTAAAGACCCTCTGTACAAAATTTCAAGTTTCTAGGCCTTATGGTTTGGACTGTGCGTTGATCACTCACTCAGTCAGTTTCTTCTTTTATATATATATAGATTCATTTTCTTTCATTATGATTGTTTCTTTCATATTTCTTTGACCAGATGCTAAGCAGGCAACCGAGTGCAATGATGGTATTGACAAACTTCTTGTGGGGACAAATGAGGATATCAAAAGGTAAGTGATATTAGTTATCCAAAGTAATTTCATGTGAAGAAGCTGTGTTTTGTAAAAAAAAAATCTATTACAGAAAAACATGTAAGATATTAATGAACATGAAAACGCTCAAAGATATTATATGTAAATGTAATTGAAAGAATTGGAACACTACTTCCTACAAATGTTTTTGCCGGAAGTAGCGTTCCAGTCCCTTTTGACTTCGCTTGTGTCAGTACTCAGTCTTTATTGCAGTTCTGAATCATTACTGTACTTCTTTTGCGCAAATACTTCAGTTATACTCGATATGTTATTGCATGTTGTTTTAGTGCTATTAAATCAAATACTATCAAATTGGATGACGACTCGAGGTACTTCCTACTCCAATTATATGGTGCACAATCGACAATTCAACAGCGGAGTGTACCTTTCTTCTGGTGGGATGGAAGCAGCGCTTCAGAAAACTTACCGTACCTGATAATAGATACCAAAAATTACACTGATATAGACAAGAAGCCCATTGTCTTTCATATAGGCACTTACAAAATAAAATTGGTGATTGCCACCCTAATAAAAAAAAGGACAGAAAAGCAAAATCAAGGAAGACACATAAAAAAGAAGGAATGAATGAAGAAAGAAAAGAGAAAGATCACATTACTCAGTAGTCCGGGAAGGAAACATTGTTTATATCGTCCAAATAAATATC
This sequence comes from Rhysida immarginata, assembly GCA_023313115.1. Lineage (NCBI taxonomy): Eukaryota > Metazoa > Arthropoda > Chilopoda > Scolopendromorpha > Scolopendridae > Rhysida > Rhysida immarginata. The sequence continues at coordinate 863,280 of JAHWFO010110989.1, read as the reverse complement.
CAAATGTTCCTTGGCTTCCAATACTTCCTGTGTCATTATTTATGTAGAAAATGCGTTGAAAATCCTGTTAGTGGGTCATTGCTATAGCACTTTATTTTCTTCAAAAGGTTTTGAAGGAATCAGGCAATATGTGTCACCTGTGGATACACTGATTCTTTGCAGTTCTCCTGCCTAGCTGGGCAGTTTTCCTCAGGGTAACATTCTGAAATGATTGATGTCATGTGCCATCTACTCCTGCATATGCAATTGCCAAGCGACATTTAGTTGAAATCCCCAGTTGTTGAAAGAGCGATCAAAATTTTTTGGAGCCTTCTGTAGACGAGATATAACATGGGTACAAAACGCGTCCACCTCAATACACAAGTATCAACTGCAAAAAATATAATTTTTATTTATTGAGTTTTGGAAAGTCGTGAACAAACTAGGTGAATAGTTGAGGTCTGAGAAGAGAGCATTGAGTTACACCAGCTTTCACATCACGTGGTGAGGAAACTTCATTGCCATATATATATATATTAATCAAGAAGGGATATATCATCCCGACGAAGTCCGATGGAAAGTTGTGTCTGATCATCTTGTAGATAAGTCCTTCATGCCAAATTTGGTGGAAGGCTTTGCTTACATCTAGAAAGATAATACCACAATATATGGAATGGTTGAGGGGATACTCAAATTATTCGATGAGCCTGCAAACTTGTATCTGGCAGGAATGATTAATATCGGAGCCTTGGCGTACTAGGTTCTTGGCACTACAGTGATCCTGAAATCTGGTCAGAATTCTCTTCTCTAGGATCTTAGAGATAAATGGTCTCTAGCTCACAGGAAACACTAGGACGAAATTTTATCTAGGCTTTGGAAAACTTAGGACGAGAGATTTCTTCCAAGCATCTGGAAAGTAAATAAATTTCTTAATTTCATTTAAGTTCTTCTGGAAGTGTCACAAATCAGGTTTTTTCAGGAGGTTCTTCAGAGTACTACTGCTCAATTGATCTCTGCCTCGAGCCTTCTTCTTGAACTTTTTAATTATGCTGCTGATCTCCCCAACTTTGATACTAACTATCGTTAATTGTTGTGGCTCTTCATAAAATGTCCATAAGACCCTCATCACACCCATGACAGGGGTAACAGACTGTCCTGCAAGACAATCTCCAATAAGACCTGCTTTGTCCATATCATCGAGCACATCCACTGTGTGGGGAGTTGTCATTCTTCTCTTTCTGCAAGGCACGTGCCATACTGCAGATAGTGATATCGCGGGTTGTCAAGTTTTTCTTTATCTCTCCATCGGTCATTGTGAAGAGTTTGTACCTCTGCATGGACTCTTCACACCACTCTGTTGTACTTACTCTCAGTGTTGCCAATTTCGAAGATTTTTCAACAGATCCTGGAAAATTGCGAGCTGTCTGGTGTCTGATGGAAAATATGGGGGAATTGCAAAAAGGTTTGGTAGATTTAAATTTAGGATTATGGTGGATGTTGTATATTTAATATAAATAGATAAACAGTAATTAAGATCAATTTCGATTATGTTGAGATCCATTCAAGACTTTCACTATCATGAATGATGGCGATATAGTGTCATTTTTAATTCGTATTTCAGCCATTAAATATCAATGCTGAATGGTGATTGGTTAAATAATCCTTTAGAATAAGGGCAAGCTTGTGTAACACGATGGCTATCTATTGAAAATATCCAGAATTTTAAATTAATTGAAAAATGCTGTGTGAAATTTCAATGATTATACAAACTTGGCAAATTTTAAGTTATTAAAACAGATTTTCCCTGATATATAGCGTGCCAACAAGGGTTATGAAAGCAACAACTGCGTTTCATGTCACTTTTAAATGACTTATCATCTGCAGTCACTTGGTCACAGAGAATTAATGCTAACTTATCACTTTGACAACCTGGATAGCAAATTCGACATGCATCTTCCTATTATGAATTTCAGAGGAAATTGACAATAATTAAACGAAATGGATTTTCTTATAAAAATGAAGGTCAGAAACGGAAAAGGTGTCTGAAGTTCATAGTAGAACTCATCAAGCAACATCTTCCAGAAAAGTAAACCGGCTAAAACATATTTTGAAAATGCTTTGCGAATTTTGAAGGAGACAGTAATTCCACTACTGGAAATGTGGAACTTTCTACCAAGCCAAACATCAAGAATTAAAAACTCTGTTTTTTAATTTCAGACTATTAGTGACATGGAAGAATTGTCAATCTACTACAAATTTCTAAAGTGAGATACTGAAATATCAAAATGCATTTCATGAGAGCCCCCTTTAAGGATCTAACCTGTATTGCAATTGCTGGAGTCCCCTGTTCAAAAATGCTGAAGTTGAAATTTGAGTATGAAATACTAAAAAACGCAAGCATATGATAAAACGATGAATGATCCTTAGAAAATTATTTTCATATATATATGTATATATATATTGTATAATTTTTTAATAATGATTCCACTGGTTGTACAATGCAGGCCCTAGGACAGAGGCCTGGGGTACACCAGCATTGACTTCACAAGGGTTTGACATGCAGCAGCCAGCCTTGACACGAAATATCCTGTTTGAGAGGAAGGAATTAATCAAGCTAATAAGTTTGTCCGAAAAACCACATGTAATCATCTTGAATATGAGGCCGTTGTGCCAAACCTGGTCAAAAGCTTTACGAACATCCAAGAAGACAAGACCACCATACTTAGCACAGTTAAGAGGAGTGTTTAGGTCTGCAACAAGCCTCCAGATCTGAAGTTGGCAGGAGTGACCTGGGCGAAAGCCAAATTGCTCATCACGAACGAGATTGTTTGCTACACAGAATTCGTTAAACCTCTTCAGAATGCAGCGTTCAAAGACTTTGGATAACATAGGTAGTAAGCTTATGGGCCTGTAGCTGACAGCAAGAGCAGGGTTTAGATCAGGCTTTGGTATGGTAACTATGACGGATTCTTTCCACTGGTCGAGGAAGTAACCAAGTTTCCAGCAGTCATTCATGGCTTTGGTGATGATCGAGATAATATTAGAAGGCAAGTTCTTGAGAGCACTGTTAGTGATGCAATCAATGCCCGCTGCTTTCTTTGTCTTAAGTCGCTTGATGACGTCGGAGATTTCTTGGGCACTAATGACTTCCACAGGGGTGGGAACACGATGAATGCACTGGTAAGCGATACACCCATTGTTAACTAGCTGAGTGTTTTGAAGGCTGTCCAAGTCTGTCTCACCAGGCGTAGTAAATTGACTTTTTAGGGAATCGGCGATCAGTTGAGCCTTTTCCTCATCACTGGTGACAACGCTGCCATTGCCTGCAAGCAGTGGCGGCAATTGGATGGGTCTGTTTCCCTTTAAGGCCCTCACAGTACCCCAGAGTGAGTTATCCTGGACAGACAGAGACTTCAGTTTTTCGCTCCACCTTTCTGCTCGTAGAAAGTTTACCTCTTCCTGAACCTTGCGAGAAAGCCTGTTGTACTTAGTCTTAAAATAGGGTAGTCGCTTGCGTTGCCATAGTCTCCTATATGAATTCCTTTCAAGAATGAGATGCCTAATGTGAGGAGGGAGGTCGAGGTGTTTGGGACGTTTTCGGTCAGCAGTGGTGGTACTAGAAATAGTAGCATCCTTGATAACACGAGTGATTGCACTGATATTTTTGTTGATGTCCTCGTTGTCGTTAACCTCCTTGTATGGAACGCTATTTTCTCGAAGTATACCTTAAAGAGCTTCCAGTCCTGTTTGGTGCGAAGCCCTATTTTCACATCAATGTCTAAGCCGTCGAAGACAAGCATGACTGGTCGGTGATCAGAGTTTAAGTCGTCTACTGTAAATATAATATAGGGATTGAAGAAACCTTTAAGAACTGCTATGTCCAGCACATCGCTGACAGGAGAGTGGTCACAGTAGTACGTGTCCTCAAGGGGGCCAGCAACGAAGGTGTTAATCTCGTTTAGGGTGTAACCATATAAGATATTACCATTTTGATTTGAGCATTTTGAGTTCCATGCTTGGTGTTTGGCATTTAAGTCTCCCGCCATTATTACTGAAATGGGCCCGGAAAGAAGCTCATCAAGCTCGCAAAGACCAAGCTTGTGTTTAGGCGAGTTATATAATGAGGTGAGCTTGATTTCGCCTGCATCAGCGTCATTAATAATCACGGAAACGGCTTCCTTCGTAGTTGGGAGTGACAGACTCACGATGAATAATGCCATCCTTGATAATGATTGCTGCTCCACCAAACGCGCGGCTGGCATTATTACCCAGAGGCCAGTCCCTGCGATAGACATGATAGCCAGGCAATTTGAACACTTGGGTTGGTTTCAAGTGCGTCTCGCACACGAAGGCGACGTCGACATTCCAGTTTAAGAGGAAATTGTAGAGCTCGATGTGCTTGCGAGCAATTCCTTTTGCATTCCGAATATTGCAACGGAGTTTTCCTTGATTAATGGTCTTGTGTGGGTGTCTATCCATGATTATTTGCTAGATTTCTCAGACGCGACCTGTGGCATTACTTTACCACTTTCCTTGTTGACGTTTAACAAATTCCCTAAGTATCTATAAATACTACGTAGCTGGTTTGGATTAACCATATCTGAGTCATTTGCGCTGGATGCAACCGAAGCATAGGTTTTTCCTTCTAGCACTTTGTTGCTTTTGAGCCTTTTGACATGGGGATATTTAGGACACTTAGTGTAACTAGACGTGTGCTGACCGTCACATCTAATACACTTAGGAGGTTCTTTACCCTTAACATTGCTACATTCCCTCGACTCGTGGTTGCCAGCGCATTTGTTACATCGAGGCGATTCGGTACAACCTTGGGAGACGTGACCGAATCGCAAACAAAAGAGGTAGTCGACAATCGACAATCGAACAGTGCAGGGAAAACGAGACGAGTGGTCCGAAAGCAACGCTTTCACTGCCATACTCATCCAGGAAGTAACCAGGGGAAGTACACTGAATTAGGCAAGAAGCCAAATGAAACCTAGTTAAGTCATCCAGAGGATAAGATGGGGTCCTTTGCTATAAGGACGATAGAGTCGATCGTTGATCGACGAGGAGCACGAGGAACTATGAGATCCAGTATTCGGGAAAGATGGCCTTTTGGGTGTCGTCGAAATTGATGTCCAGAACGTGTCGAGGCCTGCGATGCCTGAGGAAACTTCTAAATGTGAGCGGGTGTACCAGAATATCTGCAACCAGAGGATTTGGATGGTCCTTGATCTTCAGAAGCAACTTTTTCAGCGACTCCTGTACATAGCTACCAATTGGAGATATATGGAAATCTTCAGCAATAGAAATATTTGTAGCGACTCTCCTGTCAAGTTGGGCGATAGTTCCCAGAGTAACGTTTTGGAAGGTTTGGAGATCCTTCCATCTGGATCTGCATATTGTAGCCCAGGCAGGCATACCATAAAGAAGAATGGTTCGTATAACCAACTTGTAAAGCAAAAGTTTGGTATCCACTCCAAGAGCGCTGTTTCGTCCCAGAAGGGCAACCAGACTGAACTTCGCCTTCTTGGCTCTACTTATCGCATAGGAGACGTGGTCTCCCCAATTTAGCCTGGCATCTACCACCACATCGAGGTATTTATAATTTTTTACCCACTCGAGCTCTTTACCAGAAAGGAAGAGGGAGTTCGGGGGTTTTCGAAGTTTCTTCGTAATGAACATCGCCTTGCACTTGTCAACGTTTAAGTCGAGTCTCCACTTTGCAAACCATTTCTCGCACAGATGTAAGGCCTTTTGTAACCGTGATATGACGTGAGCGGGATTGCGGTCAGTAGTCATGATGGCCGCGTCGTCAGCGAACAGATATAGCTTGCAGTTAGTAAAAGTTGGGAAGTCATGGATGAAAAAGTTGAACAGTGCAGGGCCCAAGACAGAACCCTGCGGAACACCAGCATTGACGTCACAAGGATTAGACATGGAGCATCCAACCTTGACACGAAAAGTCCTGTTTGACAGAAAGGAAGTGATCAAGGTAATGAGTTCGTCCGAAAAACCGCAAGTAATCATCTTGTATATGAGGCCATTGTGCCAAACCTGATCAAAAGCTTTACGGACATCCAAAAAGACAAGATCACCGTACTTGGCACAGTTAAGCGGAGTGTTTAGATCTGCAACAAGACGCCAGATCTGAAGTTGACAGGAGTGACCTGGGCGAAAGCCAAATTGCTCATCACGAACGAGATTGTTTGTAAACCAGAATTCGTCAAACCTCTTCAGAATGATGCGTTCGAAAACTTTTGACAGCACAGGTAGCAAGCTTATGGGCCTGTAGCTGACAGCAAGAGCAGGGTTTAGGCCAGGCTTTTGTATGGTAACTATGACGGACTCTTTCCATTGTTCAGGGAAGTAACCATGTCTCCAGCAGTCATTCATGGCTTTGGTAATGAACGAGACAATATTAGAAGGCAAGTTCTTGAGCGCACTGTTTGTAATGGCATCAATACCTGCTGCTTTCTTGGTTTTAAGTCGCTTGATGACGTCGGAGATTTCTTGGACACTAATGACTTCCGTAGGGGTGGGAACACGATGAAGGTACTGGTAAGCGATACACCCATCGTTAACTATCTGAGTTTTTTGAAGGCTGTCCAAGTTTGTCTCACCAGGCGTGGTAAATTGACTTTTCAGGGAATCAGCGATCAATTGTGCCTTATCCCCGTCGCTGGTGACAACGTTGCCATTGCCTGCAAGCAGTGGCGGCAATTGAATTGGTCTGTTACCTTTTAAGGCTCTCACAGTTCCCCAGAGAGAGTTGTCCTGGACAGTCAAGGATTTCAGTTTATCGGTCCACCTTTGATTTCGTAGTGCTTTAACCTCCTCCTGCACCTTGCGAGAAAGCCGGTTGTACTTAGTCTTGAAGAAGGGAAGTCGCTTATGCTGCCATAATCTTCTGTAAGAGTTTCTTTCGAGAATAAGACGCCTGATATAAGGAGGCAGGTCGAGGTGTTCAGGACGCTTACGATCGATAGTAGAGGTACTGGAAGTAGTGGCATCAATGACAACACGGGTGATTGCATTAATGTTACTATTGATATCCTCCTTATCAATAACCTCCTTGTAAGGAATGCTATTTTCCCTAAGAATATCCCTAAAGAGTTTCCAGTCCTGTTTAGAGCGGAGCACAATCTTTTTATCGATGTTTAGACCTTCAAAAATAAGCATCACTGGACGGTGGTCAGAGGATAAGTCGTCAACTGTGAAAATATTATAGGGCTTGAGGAAACCTTTAAAAACTGCAATATCCAACACGTCGCTAACAGGAGAGTGGTCGCAGTAGTATGTGTCATCAAGGGGGCCAGCAACGAAGGTGTCAATCTCGTTTAACGTGTATCCATATAATATATTGCCGTTTTGATTGGGGCATTTGGAGTTCCACGCGTGGTGCTTGGCATTTAAGTCGCCCCCAATAACAACCGGAATGGACCCAGACAGTAGCTCGTCAAGTTCGCAAGGATCAAGCTTGTGCTTAGGTGGGTTATATAAACAGATAAACTTGATTTCACCTGCGTCCACATCGTTTATAATCACGGAGACTGTTTCCATTCCCACAAAGTCTAGTGTGAAGGACTCATGATGATCAATGCCGTCCTTTACAATTATCGCTGCTCCGCCAAAAGCGTGGCTGGAATTTTTACCCAGTGGCCGATCCTTGCGATAAACACTATATCCAGGTAAGGTGAAGACTTGAGTAGATTTCAGGTGCGTCTCGCACACGAAGGCGACATCGACATTCCAATTTGTAAGGAAATTGTAAAACTCGATGCGCTTGCGAGCGATTCCCCTCGCATTCCAAATATTGCAACGGAGTTTCCCTTGATTAACGATCTTGTATGGGCGTCTGTCCATGGTCATTTGCTAGATTCGTGAGAGGCAGTCTGTGGCACTGATTTTCCACTATCCTTGTAGTGATTTAGCAAATTTCCTAGAAACCTGTACATATCACGCAATTGATTGTGGTCGACCGTACGTGTATCACTAGTATCAGCAGGATTGGATGCGACCGAATCGCAAACAAAAGAGGTAGTTTTTTTTTTAACAGTGAAGTGTACATTCGTTAGGATGGGACGAAAGCAGCGCTTTCACAAAGCTCATCTAACCAGAATAAACTCCAAAGGAAATACACTGAGGTAGTCAAGAAGCCTAACCAACCCAAGCGGTCTTCCATATTAAACAAAAAAGAAAGTAAGATTGACGATTGTCAGAAACAAAAAACAAACGAAATAAAAAATACAAGGAGAAATAAGATTATCACATCTTCCAGTAGTCTGGGAAACAGACGTTGCTAATGTCAAAATTGATGTCAAGAACGTGCCTCGGTTTACGATACTTCGTATGCCAGTTCATGTTCATTGAGTTCTCCAGTATCCCTTTCACAAGCTTATTGTCGTGAGTCTTCATCTTCTGTATCATAATCAAAAGGAGATCCTTTATAAACTTACCGATATGGGCCATGTTTAAATCGAGGTGGATGGATTGGTTTTTCACCGTCCTTCTGTCCAGCTGGGCAATGGTCCTCAGGGTAACATTCTGGAATGACTGTAGTTCACTCCATCTGCGTTTACAGATAGTCGCCCACGCAGGCATGCCATAGAGGAGTATGGTCCGGATAATCGATTTGTACAGAAGTAGCTTGTTGTCAATGCTGAGGGCATTGTTGCGACCCATAAGAGCTATGATACTGTACTTAGCCCTCTTCGCTTTGTTCAGAGCATAGGACATATGCTGGTTCCATGAGAGTCTTGAGTCAATGATAACTCCCAGGTACTTGTAGTTGTCCACCCAGTCCAGTTTCTTATTAAACAGAACAAGAGAATCTGGGGGATGCTTGAGCTTCCTATTGAGGTACAAAGCCTTGCACTTTCCGACGTTAAGGTTCAACTTCCAGCAGTTAAACCAGTCTTCGAACTGCTTCAAGGCGCACTGCAGCCGAGTGATAACGTGAGCCGGCTGGTGTGCCCATGTCATAATGGCAGTATCATCCGCATATAAATACAGATTACAATTATCGGGTTTTGGGAAATCATGTACAAAGTAATTAAATAGCATAGGCCCGAGGACAGAACCCTGAGGGACACCGGCCTTTACAACACGGGGTGTGGAAAGATTTTCTCCAACCTTGGCTTGATAGGATCTGCCGTCAAGAAAGGATTTCACCATCAAGATCAAATCGGCAGGGAACCCGTCTCTGATCATTTTGTAGACAAGGCCCTCATGCCACACTTGGTCAAAAGCTTTATTGACATCGAGAAATACCACCCCACAGTACCTGGATAGGTTCAGGGGGGTGCTCAGGTCTTCAACGAGCCTCCATATCTGCATCGGACAAGAGTGGGCAGCAAAAAAGCCAAACTGCTCTTCCCGTAAAAGGTCATTTGCTAGACAGTGATCTTGGAATCTGACAAGGATCGTTCTCTCCAACACCTTGGACATCGAGGGTAGCAAGCTAATAGGTCGGTAGCTCGCGGGAATTGCAGGATTTTGTCCCTGCTTTGGGATACTCAACACAATAGATTTCTTCCAAGCCACAGGGAAGTAAGAAAATTTCCAGCAGTCGCTAATGATATTGGTGAGAATTTCAATAAAGTTCTTTGGGAAATTCATAAGGGCGTTATTACTCACCTTGTCTTTTCCTGGAGCCTTCTTCTTTTTCAGTTTATTTATGATGTTGGCGATCTCACCAGCCTCGATGTTGTACTTCGTAAAATGCTTCGGGACTTCATCAAAGTTGTAAATACCTTCTTCCACACGCCGAGACATGATTTGGCTCTCGGGCTTATCGTTGGTAGAAGTAACAAACTGCAGTTCCAGTGAATCTGCTATGACTTGGGCCTTGTCCTGATCAGTTTGCACATAGTTACCTTGTGGTGTACGGAGTGGAGGAAGCATAACATTCTTCTTCTTCTGTAAAGCTCTAACCATACTCCAAATGGAATTATCGCGAGCCGACAAGCTTTTGAGTTTTTCATTCCATCTAGCGTCGCGAAGCTCTTTTATCTCCTCTTGAACTCTTCGCACTAACCTGTTGTACTTGGTTTTGAGCCAAGGTACACGATAGCGTTGCCAAAGTCTACGGGTCCTGTTTCTTTCAGCAATTAGGCGTTGGATTCCAGGAGAGAGTTGGATTCGATGAGAAGGTTTTTTCTCTGATGGATACTTACTGACTTCTATGGCACTGTTAATACATCTAGTGATGTCATCAACAAGTTGATCGATGTCCTCTGTACAGTAAGTAACGTCGGGATGTTAGCCATAGTCCTTAAGAATATCTTTGTAGAGCCTCCAGTCTTGATGATGTATGAGTTCCTCTCGGAAATTTATGTCAACATTGTCAAAGTACAACGTCCCAGGCTTGTGGTCAGAAGAAAGGTCATCAATCGTGAAGATATTGTACGGTTTGAAGAAACCCTTCCAGAGCGAGATATCCAAAACGTCACTACTAGGGGAGTGGTCGCAGTAGTAGGTGTCCTCCACAGGTCCAGCAGCGATGATATCATCTCTACCTTGTATGTACCTATAGAGAATCATGCCGTTGTAATTCTGCGTTCTGGAGTTCCAGCTTGGATGCTTGGCATTTAGGTCACCAGCCAGGACGACTGGAGTGTCACCACTGAAGAGTTCATCCAGCTCGCAAATGTCAAGATAATGTTTAGGTGAATTGTAGAGCGCTACGAACTTCACTTCACCACAGGATACGTCATTGATAATGATGGAGGCTGATTCCATACCTGCATAAGACTTGGATATTAATTCTTGGTGTTGAATTCCCCTCTTAATGGTGATCGCAGCGCCCCCAGACGCACATCTTGCACCATTTGAAGCCATTCGATCCTTACGATACAAACAATAGCCAGGTAGCTTGAAGTCTTGGCTTGGTTTGAGGTGAGTTTCACAGAGGAAAGCCACGTCGACCTCGTGATTTATCAGCAAGTTGTGAAACTCGATACGCTTTCGGGGAATGCCCCTAGCGTTCAATATCACGCACCGAAGTTCACCTTTGTTGATTACAGTATAACGTTGTGCAGCCATACTAAAATTAGTTGGTCGTAAGGAGCCCACTCAACTGTGGGTAACTTTTGCCTAGATTAGAAAACAGATTAAAGATACGTCCTAATTGCGTATACATACCTGGTAGGTCGTTGATGTTGAGGCCTTTATCTTCCGGCGTAGACACAGCGGCAGCATAGGATTTGCCTGCTGTCACTTTAGAACTAGACATCCTTTGAAACTGGGGGTACTTTGGACATTTCATGTAGCTTGATGTGTGCTGTCCACCACATCTGATGCACTTTGGGGGGTCTTGTCCTTTGATCTTGGGGCAATCTCTTGACTGGTGCCCCTCAGCACATTTATTACAACGAGGATCTTCCGTGCAGCCCATGGATACGTGTCCGAAGCGCAGGCAGTTGTAACACTGTAGTGGCTTCTTGTTCCCTCGAAAGGCCTCCACTGAAACTGCCAGCGGCCCAATACGTGTTACGTTTTTCAATGATTGGTTGTGTTCGGTGTTCGGGAGTAGAACCAAAATACCATTGACATATTAATGGATCCTTTGGCTTTCCTCAATCGAATAAGTTTTTCCGGGAAGTAGTTGGTTCTTTTTAGGTCTTCTTGGAAGTCATCGAGGTCATACGTAACATCCACATTACGAATTACGTATTTCAAGACCTTCTCCGACTTCAGTTGATGATGCTGAATTTTTAAAATATTATCAGATTTAATTCCAGAGACTAACCTGTTGTGTGTTTCTTCATCTTCACATTTAACCTTGATGGTTTCAGCTCTGCCCGTATGAACGGGATCTTTTCGACTGGAACATGCTTCTCGAGCTCAGTTAAAATCGTCTTAAACGGGACGCCATGAGTCCGCACGATAATTGGCGGTACATACCTCTTCGTGATCCTATGGTCTTTATTAGCCGAGCGACCTTGTACATTCTTCAGATTCCTCATTCTAGTCGCGCTGACGACTTCTTCATTTATACTGGAGACGGTCTTTAGGTTATCAATCCTCGTGCCTTTTCTGAATTTTTTATTAGTGACACCAATCCAGGGACTGTCGTCCACTTCTTCATCAGTTCCGTCAGAGTGACTTCTCTTACAGCCACCGTTTGTCAAACAGTCACTATTTTCTATTATATCCATAGACTCCATACTAATAGAAGAGGAAATAGTTTTTAAGACATTACTTACCTTGCTGCTATCAACTGGATTATCTTACGTGGAGTTACTTGCCTTTGGAGTCCCGGAGCATTTCCCAAAGGCTTCCTTAAGTTCGCTTATCTTGTCAATAACATCTCTACGAGAGTCCTTAATTTCCTTATTGATACCTTCGAACTTCTCCTCAAAACTTTTGTGTAGGGATTCGACTTTTTCCTCCAGTGCACTATACATAGCGTTTATTTCATCCCGGAGGGCTTCTAACATTTCGTTGAACACTAGGTCAAAAGCAGCAAACCTAGCATCCAAGCAGGCATCCCGGTAGGCCTTTTCGCAGGAAACAATTTGACCATCCGCCACTAGTAAATGCTATTTAGCCGACTTCAAATTGGTTAATTTGGACGAAGCCATCATATATAAATGTATAGAACCACGGGAGGGGGGGGGAGTAACCCCGCAGCTAGCTGTGTGCTAAAGAAGCCGTCCTAAGAAGGACGCACCTAGCTCTAAGAAAAAAGAACAAGTCAGGTTTGCGAGAAAATTAATTCTACGCCAGGGACCCGCTCGTGGATGATTAGAATAATAATAGATGATATGAGAAAATGTCCTTAGTTAGGTTTGCGATGAAATGAATCCCAACGCCAGGGACCCAGAAGGATAATGAGCGTCTTGATGTACTGGTTTACGGGAATATTAATTCCAACGCCAGGGACCAGCACATAAGACGTAACAGAAGGTGAATATCGCCCTGAAAAGGGCGCACCGTGAAATGAAAATAATGAAATGATACCTGAAAAGAGAGTAGAGTAATACCTTGAAGAGCTAGTCCGTTTTGATCGTCCTCAGCCTAGGTTCCGTCCTCCTGATATATCGTTCCGTCCTGAACCATTCCAAAAAGGTAGTGGGGAACCACCTGGTTATATGGATAACGCCTACCAATCAGCGTGAACCAAGTCAGCGCCGATTGGCAGACTAACAAAATTTGAAGGCAAAATCAAATATATTACACAAATTGAATACGAATGTATAGTTAATCAAATAAGAAAAAGGAAAAAGAGCGGGGAAACGACCAGGATCGCCGCTTCTACATCAAGATTGGGGCAAATGACTGGGAAAATCGGATCCCTACATCAAATGTCCGAATAGTGGACATGGGGTAAAAATCAGTAGGCATTATTGTGTCAAAGGAATACAATAAACTATGGTAGGAAAATTTTTTTTACATAGAGTAGAATATAACCATTGTGAAGAAGAACATTGTTGATGGCAAGTTAACAATAATTAAATAATTATATTGTTAGTTATTTGGCAATTGATTACATTTAATAGTACACTTTGAAACATAAGTCGTAGGCTTGAGAGAATATAAAAATATTTTTAACAATGACTGAAGTAAACAAGAAACTGGGGCACATGTCCAGGATCGCCGGATCTTAAAACAGTGGGGCAAAAGTCCATGTGGCTATGCCAGGGATATGAGAACTGTCTTCCATGGCGATTGTCTATATTGGTGTTTACTCTTTCGTTACTGTGGAGCAGTGTTCTTTGCCAGGGTAGATGATGTCATTGATAACATCTAATACGGGTTTTTTTTGAAGTTCATCTGTTTATTTAGCACGTGGTCATCATCCGTCCTAGGGATTGTCTGATGGATAGAGCTTCATGTGCCAATATCTTTTTGGGATCCTTTACCACTTTTAGTATGGACATGATTTCATTGATCAGCCGAGAATTGTGTCCCTGCAAAATTAAATGATCAGCAAATGCTTACCGTTAGTCCATGATATTCTGCGTTCAGAAAATCTTTTTTTAAAGGATCTTTTTGTACATCCCACGTAGTAGCACCCACATTTAGGACAAGTCAACTTGCATATCCCACATGTGGTGTATAAATTTTCATGGATAGCCAGTGTCTTTGGATTAAGTGCGTACTTGCACTTGTTTGCCATTTTGTAAGCAATCTAAATTCTGCGTTCACGGTATATGTTCAAAATCCTCGCTATTTAAGGGCCTGTGTAAGTAAACGTAGTGAAGTTACTTTGTGGTTCCTTTTCTTGTTTAAATCTGATGGCACGTTGTGTTCTCCGGAAAATAGAGCACGTAACATAATCTGGGAAGGAGCTGACTCTGGCTATATCATATGCCAGTCAGATTTCATCATCTTTGTCCTTATTAGTGACTGGGTATGTCAATGCTGCATGGAACATGTACTGCTAAAAGTGTGCACGAAATGAGAAACGTAACTTAAAGCAGTGGTGTTGCATTGAAGCGGATGGTTTGAATCATAGTTAATGATAATATATGTCGATGTTGGCTTCCTATATACATTGAAATATACTTATTTCTTTATCTCGTTCTTGTGTAAGGTTTTCAGGGGGATTTTTAAATGTTCCATTTCCACTACGAGATAAGAAATGAAAGTGTAAAATATGAAATGGCCACTGAGACTGGAATAAGGATTTAGCTTTACCGTATCTTCTCAATCTGCCCGCGACCGCTTGGCTGATCCGAGTTTCTCTCTCTGGACGTCTGCGCTGATAGCTCGTCCAACGCTGAGGGCTTGATGAAACGCTCTTCCTTCGGCAGTGGAAAAATGTACCTTCGGGGGCTTGGCCGCGCGTTAAGGGATAAAAACTGACAATTTACGGGATATTTTAATTGATAAAGCAGGTGGTCTGCTGTGGATTCTTCATTACAAAACCTCGACACAAGCGAAAATAATAGATCTATGTGGTGTGTATTAACAAAAGAAAACTAAAACTTAAAATTAATTTAACCTAACAATTTTGAATTTCTCAAATGATTTTCCTAAGAATCATCAAATGAAGATCGACTTGAGCTAAAAATTAGAGCAGGGGTGCTCACACCAAGCTACTAAACCTCAAGATTGCTGCTGCTGGCTTGGAGAGTTCGCATCTTTTTATACTTCCTGACTAAAATGCAATATTGAGTTCAATAGCCAAAAAACACTAGCCACTCAACAATTTCTTGTCAATCAAGGGTTTGGAGACACCCTCTCAAACTAATTAACTAATTTCTAAGTTGCCTGAATAATTATTCTTTGGTGGTCTCCACAGTCCAACGTTCCTTCTTTGTTTGTATCTTTTACTCTTTCTTGCCACCTACATCCTGATTCTGAATCCGATCCATTCAACCTCTCTCGCTTTTGCCAGTAACCGTTTGTCCCTGAAGACAGAGCAGATGACCACATAGGACGTTTAAAATGACTCCCCTAACCTTCTCCTTGTTGATAAATTCCAAGTGGCGCCGAATTGGGGATTCATAACGCACAATGGAAAACAAATTATAAAATATAATATACTTTATTTAATTCTAATCTAAGCTAAATTATTTCTAAGATCTTTATAAAATCTAATTTTGAATCCCTATAAACAATTACTAACGTGAATAACAACTAATTAATTTATATAATTAATATATTTTAAATTCTAAATCTAGATATTAAACATTCCTAAAATCTCACAAAACCTCCCCACGCAGAAAAAGCCTCACCCCGAAGCGGTACGGTTACCTTGAATCCTTCGGGGTCTTGCATCTCTGCAGCATCTTCCAATGATGAAGCGGGACAGATTGAGGCAATGCCGGTTAGCCTGCATCTCTAGTGGTCAAACTCAAAACAAGGAAATGTGTTAATATAGGAATATCCAAATGTAATCACCATAAACTGTTCATTTTCTCATAACAAGATGCTATCAAAACAGGTTAGCATGTTAAACAACGATCGACATTTAAAATAAAGAAATATCAAACAACAATTTTTCATAATATATTACTTAGAATATAAGAATATAACTGTTTATGCTAGCATAATATTGTTTAGGCCTTTTGAACGAAGATATGTGTACTTATTATTATTGTTTATCACACACAATTTTAATGTTCTCAGAAGAACAAAATTAACACAGTTCATTGTTCATGAAAACTAATGAAGGTTCATTACCCTAAGAATCTAAGTAAACACATGGTAAAACACGATAAACTGAGAATAGGCTACTCTAAAAAATCATAATTGGAAGCACTGAAAACAATAAGACAAAGTACTTTTGATACTGCAGCCCAGTCTTGTTCACTGAAACACGGAAATGAAAGTTCAGGCGAGGAACTTGCGATAGTTCTGGAGTAGTCTTCCTGTTGTCATTCCGGTTTCAATATTGGAATTAGGATGCAGTAGACGGCCTTTCTTGCAGCTCTTGGCGTAGAGTGATGATGGATTCTACGTCATCTGAATAGCATTGATGTTGGGTGCTCCGAGGAGTCCTTCTTGGCTTTCTTGGTGGTCGTCAACTGATTCCCAATGTCTCGGCCAATTAAAAATTTAAGGTTAGAGAAAGAACAAAAGAATACATAAAAAAGTGTATATGCATGTTAAATACCCCATAAATTTAAAATATGTAGTAACTCTATGAACTTTCAAATAAAATTCATGTGTAAATAATAGGGTATATGTGTTGTATATGTTCTATACTATTGGCAAGTCCAGTAAAAGTGGGTGACATCTGGCAGCCACAACACAAAACACACAATGGCGGCCGAGAAGGCCTATATAAATAAAGGGTATAAAACGCTGGTTTTCATTAGGCTATGAGACAAAGGCCGTGCCAGAATGACAGGTGTTAAGCATTAAAGCGAATCATAAATACTGCTGTGTAGTTGGATGTAAATCAAGATATGATTCTGAAAAACACATATTCTCATATATTTCCAAAGAATAAATCTTTAAGAATAGAATAATAATGCTGAAGTTTGGAAAACGTGTATCGAAAACCTATTTCATGCATATTTACAGGTTGCATTTGCAAGATTGAAATTATTATTTTCCATCCAGGCTTTACCGGATTGATTTTGAGTCTGTTATGCAAGCATCTCACAACCCACATGCATGCTCTGATCCAATTTTGGTAGAAATTTTGCAGTTTAGGAGTTACGTTTGTTGAATTATTTTATAAGTTGATGTTACTCATCACAGCATTACTATCACACATGGCTTGAAACAACAATTTGACATCTTCATGGACATAATTTCTTCTACATTCGAATGATCGACACACCCAAAATGGGGCAGCTGGCTAATGATGAAAATTTTCGAAAGTTTTTTATAAAAACATCTCTCACCCTGTCATTTGAGAAAGTTCAAAACTCGTTGTACGAAACTCCACATAGAACAAATTTTCCATTACAGTTGGTTCTTAAAATTACTTTAAGTTTCTGCTCAAGTTTATTGCCTCGTTTCCGTTATAAGTTGATATATATAGCTAGAAAATCTTTAATGCCTCTTTCTTTGAACTACTTATATTTTATTATTTGTTTTATCTTATTATATGAGATTTTAGAGGCGCTAACTTCTTTTAAATGGTGTCAAGACAAGTTAGGCCATTTTTTATCTATTTACCATGACAATTTCAAATCCCCCCTCCCACTTCTCCCTCAATCAAAAGCATTTCGTGAACGATCCTTTAATTTTATTCTCTTGTAACTAAAGTTCTCTTAAAATAATTCAAAATATTATCAATATTATCAAACGGTAGCATCAATGCTGCTTAGACTCCATAGATGATTCTTCTCTTATGTAGATTTCACTTCAAATGGCCCCTCTACGCTTTCTATCTAAGCATTTCTCATTCTTCTCCTTTCACTTTTCTTCTATTTCTTGATTTTTGCTTGTTAAGTGGAATGTGCTTTTTAATTTTTTTTATTAACTGATTTTGCTTTTTACTTGATATAGGGTTCACCAAAACCCTATCATATTATCGACCACTCACGATACTGGCTCTGTTGACTTTTATTCGATACTGCCGATACCAATACTACCGAAATATGCAATATCGTATTGAGTATCGGCCCAACTCTACCTTGCAGTATTAAATTAAATTAGGAATGTCTTAAAAAATTTATTAGGTTACTGGTTTGAACGCAGTACCCAACTATTTTGTAGTAATGTCTTTTCGTTCGACGCTTTCACAAAACATTAAATATTTTCTATTAAAAACGGCCTCGCCTTCTATTAAACAACACTTCCTTTAAACTTGTTTATTTTCTAATTTAATATAAGCAAAGATGTTGGCCAAAGATATCTTTAAAGTCATTTTTTTCGCAATTTAGCGCATGTAAAGAAGCCAGCAGAGTTTTATTTATACCCTACAACTCCTCCATGTTGGGTGACTGTGGCACCACCTACAGGCCACTGGACTTGCCAATAAAGAAAAATGTGAGGATAGATGTGTAAGGAGTATTAAATCTCCTCAGGAGAAAATGTAGGTTGAGGTCGTTCCTTAGAACAATTGGGGGTTTCCTCAAGATTGGAACAGGGTGTCCCACTTAAGTTTTCCAATTCAATATTTTCTTCATGATTAGAATCATCTACTGGGATTTTGTGTCTAAGTTTGGCAATAGGCGTTGGAATTTATCTCCACAACAACATTTAAGTACTACACAGACAATAATATAATAGATACAACATTACCAACGACCGTCCATTTTGAGAAAAAGGGAATAGAAATTACATTTGAGTTTAGGGAGTTCTCCAATTCTCGGTCCTTTTGCTTCAGAAGTTGAAGAGACATCCCATCTGTTTCCAAACTCGACGCATCACCATGTTGGTTAATCATCTCCAAGACGGAAGGATTCTGATCAAGGAATTCCAAGTCCGACGCATTAATTATCTGCGAAATGTCAGGCACTACGATAGAATTAACTTGAAAAGGGCTAGTTTCAATACGACCCTTTGCAAATGAGGTAAGTGAAAACCCTTACCAAGACCAGTACATGCGCGGTTCAATTGGAAAACGCCTGTTCCTTCGATTTTTACTAAATTAGTCATACCGAAGCTAGTCCTAATTAAGGCTGGACATCAGACAGTGATAGTGGTGTGACTGGGAACACTATATACCCAATAACCCAAATAGTCACTTTGAAAAAATACTGCCTTACCAAAACTCGAAATTAGATTCGCTACCCAGGATTCAGAAAAAATATTTTTATTTTATTCCGAAATTTAGGAAAAAATTAAATTTTTTTTTTGTAATATTACTCCCTTTCAAAGATTGGATGTTTTAGTTCCTTCATATACATTTAGTTTTTATAACTGTTAAAAAATCAGTATAATTTTGTTCGATAGTGTGCGTGTATATTTTTATTCAAAACTCAGAAGGATATTTATCTCCCCAAAAGGAAGTAAAAGTTATTTAATGGAAAAAAATTTAAAAGTAAGAATATAACAAAGACGTTCAAGATTTAGTAAGCTTTTTTATATATAAAAATGCGGAATATCAAAAAACGAATGTGAAAGATTTATTATTTATTATAAACAATGAGGAAGAAAAGTTTTATGGTACCAATTATCTTTTCCTCTGACACTGAATATGCAGTTCTATTTCCGATGATTAATACAAGCGATTTTCTGCATCATCACGAGTTCACGCCTTGGCTACGGCTCCGACTACGCTTTGCCGGCACCGGGCTCATCGCCAATTTCTTGCGTCAATGACGATGGAATAGCATCACTACGGATACGTTGTTTCTACTTCAGCATGGCAGAAAAGAGAATTAATATATGTCAGGTAAGGCACTGTAAGAATTGCTTTAATTAGCCGGTTTAGTTGGACTAATAAATTTTTAATTCCGAATCAAAAGATAATTCTTATTGGTCTATCTTAGGGAAGAAGACCATAATGGCTCAGAGTTTTTCGCAGGAAAACAGACGTCGCATCCACCGCAGTTGCTTTAACATGAACTAATGATAAGACTATTGTGTTAATAATACAGACTGACAGAATTCTTGTTACCTAGTATAAACTGTTGGTTTCTTAGTTGCAAATAAAATATACAATGAACTGAATCGTGTATAATTGTTTGAAAGAAAGATTATTACAACTTTGACTAAACAATTAAGTTATGGATAAGAGGGTTCAGTATAAATGGTTTCCTGAAGACATTTATGTTGCCTACCAAATTTGTTCAATCTCTGTTCCAGAATTGTATCCGGCTCAAACAAGGAGTGGAAGTAAGAAAATTTTACTCCAATGAAGTTAAAATGGTTTCTGTTTAATTCCAGTTTAATTGAACAACACCAACAGAAATTTAGTTTAAATTTAGTTTAATTTTAATGACTTTAGTATTGTTAAATTGTATTTAGACAACTAAGGATGGAATGGCGAGTCCGAGAGTAGGATGAACCTAAACTCGCATTCCAAGAAACATTTGAATTATTACTAGTGGGGGGGGGGGGCGACTTACTATTTTATACAGGACTCTTAATATTACGCTCCTCTGGAGCTCTCCCATGGTGGTCCACTGGTCCTCCTATCTGTCAATCACAATTCCAATAACTAAGTTCTTGGTTTAGGAATAAGGCAGGAAGGGCATACAGAACTGTCGCATGTTAAAGGTGTAAGAAAGAGATAAATAAATTTTTATATTTAGACTATTTCAATGCTCGGCTGATAGATGATGACTCTCTGATTTTGACAATACAACATCATGGTTACAGGATTATGACCTAATGCCTCTAAGTCAAAATGCTATCTAAACACGGTAATAATAAGTGAGCACTTCGAATTGAGGGAGGAAAGGCTAAGTGTTGAGGGTGGTAAAGCTAGGCATGCCGAAGCTATTTACCCCTGCAAACAGCCGAATCTTATTTCCAGGATGGTAATAATTAGGTGACATGCACACTATCTGTTCGGGAAAACTCAGATTTTCTGTTGTAAAAACAGGTATAATATTTATTTGTAAATGATTACTCTATTTTTTATTTAAAATTTTTTCAGTTTGCAGACACTGATTGTTGAGTTTGTATTGTTTAAATAAATATTAATAAAATTCTCCATGTGATAATCGCTGTCTGCTGTAGTTGTCCCTCGCGAATAATTTTCGTGACCACAAGGATGTTGTGTCGCACTTTTGTTAGTGTTCTTTTCGTAATTACTGTTTTTTTTTTCATTCAGACAGACTACTTCCAGCTTCAGACTTGACCAGTCCTATTCCCTCCTGGTCCTCCATGTCATTCCAGTGCAGCCATGCCGTTTCAACTTTCATTTCATTCCACAGGCATTCAATTGATTCTTTAAACATGGGAACCGATCATGTTTCTTTGGGTCCAGTCGATAACTGGTGAAATATCCCAATGCCTTGTAAACTGCTCCTATCCTGCAGCTCGATGTTTAGTCCGTTATTGCTGACTCTGACAGGTAAATTTCTAAATTTCTCACGGCATCCATGATTCTCTATCGAGCAGCATTTTCGCAGGTTTACTCGTAAGGTAATAATGAAACTTCTTTTGATACTATTACAACAATAACGCGTATAAGGAATGCCATGCTGCACGTTTCATTTTTTTTTATTAATATTTAACTATTACTTCATAGTCTTCCTTTAGACATAGATGGAATTTGAAATTTCTTTCCTATTCCTTATAGGGAATTCGTCTGTCTCAATGAATATTTGGATATTTAAACTGAATTCGCACAATGTAGCGATTGATATTTCTCATTACAGTATATTGCTGCATAAATGTACTTTTTAATATTTTTTTATTATTTATTTTGAAAAATATTTTTTTCTTTTGCAATTGAGATCACAATGCCAATTCCTTGAATTGTAGAGAATATTTTTTTTAGTACAGAATTTTTGTATTTCATAAATAAATCTCATTCTTAAACCAAAAATAAAATTTTTTAAAAGAGCCACGTCTATTCTTATGTTTGAGGTTCTTTAAGTATCACCTCTTAAATTCTGTTCTATTATTGCTTCCCCCTCTAAACAGTCTGGTAGCAGATCGTGGTTGATTTTTTATTTTTTATTTTTGGTTTAGTCTTTAATACAATATGCAGGAATCGTATTTTGAAGAGGGTCTTTCCCGGCCTAGGCCAACGAGTGCCAATTACATTCAATGGACTTACCGAGTTTTAACCTTTCTCGCAATCCAAAGGGCTAGCCAAATATGTCCAAGAAAAGATCTCACTCCCTACAGAAGCATCAGCCATCTCATCCATGTGCCTGGACTGGGCAAGAGTACGGCATTACCTCCTAAGTATGGAGAGTGATGATGTTGTTGTCATGCTTCAAGATGACAATCCCTTTACATTAAGCGTCAATATGGAAGGCCGGATTCAGTGACGCAAGCTGAAATAAAGCGGCATCTTTCAGCCTTGCGTTTCTTAGACACTGATGATCCGAATGCCTATGTAGCAAGGATGCTACAAATCCGTGCTCAGGCTGGTGCCGTGTCCCTGATTCTGAATGATAAAATTATGATTGACCATATGGTTGCAAGTCTAACCTCAACTTATACTCCATTGAGACTCGCGGTCCAGTCAAACCCATCAATGTCAATTGAAACCTTCCTACGTCAACTAAATGTGGTCTTTAAGGACCACACCGCATCAAATTCATCAATAGGTGTAGCCTCCTGTGCACCTTTGTTTCTTCCCCACGTCCACATCCAAATGCTTGTCGTACAAATGATGTAACCTGCTATATTGTGGAGGCCAAGGACACACGAAAGCGGTTTGTACGTCCAAAATTTATCCCACTACTGCAGGTCCAGCTACTTAACGCACCGCGACACCCCCCCCCGTTCGCAGGATCCTGCATCAACAAAACACATGCCTCGTGCATCAGCTTCACGTCCTAAGCGCAAGCTTGATAAATCAAGTATAAATGGCAAAGCAAGAAACCAGCAGCCAATTGTGTTGGTGTTCCAAACAAGGATTGGATAGTGGCCACAGGTAGCTCACTTCACGTAATTAAAAAAAACAGTTCTTTGATTCTTTTCAAAGCTGTCATAAGCAGATACACATTGCAGACCCTAAGAAAACTATTGCTGCGATCGGTACTTGTGTGGCAAGTGTGTTATTAGATATAGGAGCAGATTTGAAACTCCATGACGCGCTTTATGTCCTAAGCACGCGCCTCAATCTAGTCTCCATGAGTCAATTATCAAAGTAGGGTTACAGTCTTCTTTTCGGCCCTACTGGTTACTCCATTACTTCATCCAAAGGCACGACCATCGCTGCGCAGGAGGGCGTAGAGGACCTGCCATTCCTTCCCGTGGTCTCAAATATCCATTCAGTTTCCCGAACAGATCCCCCCCACTACTTTCAATGGTTGTCACTTATAGTGACATTCACAATACACTGGGCCATCCATCATCAAAAAGACTCACTGCAATAGTGAAATACCATAGCACTCATGGTGTTACAGTTTTGCCGCCATTAAGTGACGACCAACCATGTGTCGCATGCCTTCGGGCATGATTGTGCAATGCCCCTGACGACATTGTACAAAGTCAACCGTCAACACGTCCTTTACAGCTACTTCACGTGGATATAGTGGGACCAATGCCTACCACTTCTATCCATGGAAACAAATTCCTGTTAGTAGCCGTCGATGATTTCTCATGAAAAACTTTCGTTTGTGCTACACCGACAAAAATTGAAGTGTCAAAAGCGTTAATGGACTTGATATTAAAGCTATAATGCTCTACAGGAGAAAATCTGGCGTATATACGTTCCGATAATGGAACAGAATTCACAAATGTGGAGCTACGTGAGTTCTGTACGAAGCAAAGCATATCTCAGCAATTCACCGTTCCTGAGAACCCCCAGTCAAATAGTGTTGCAGAGAGAACTGTCAGCTCCATTTGAGATGGAATTCGAGTTCCTCTTACATCGTCAAAAGTTCTGCACCGATTCTGGGACCATGCTGCGACTACAGCAGCATTTAATCTAAATTCTTTACCCAGACAAGGTCAGACTAAGTCCCCTGAGAAGGTTTGGTCCAAAAAGAAACAGACCATCAAATATCGAGCTCCTTTCTGTGATGCTTCCATGGCTGTAACTTTTTTATTTGTTAACTGATTTTCAAAATTCTTTTTGTATCGTATACTCGCATTTGTCCTCTATTTAATGCACTTTTCGACATAGTCCCTATCCCTTTCCACGCATTGCGCCAACGCGTGACTAGTTGGGTGAACCCATTGGAGAGGAATTCCGGAGTTGTTGTCGACACTAGGATTGAATGGCAGCGCTTACCTCGCTGACAGACCCAACTCATGTCCCTTTAGGGACTCTTTCTTCTTTGGGAAGTGGTGAAAGTGGCAAGGTGCAAAGTCTTTCATCTTTGAGCTTCAGTCATTCATCTTTGAACAGTAGGCACTGCAACACCTCTTGTCTTTGGCGACTCATGT
Source organism: Rhysida immarginata (assembly GCA_023313115.1). NCBI lineage: Eukaryota > Metazoa > Arthropoda > Chilopoda > Scolopendromorpha > Scolopendridae > Rhysida > Rhysida immarginata. The sequence goes on along the minus strand of JAHWFO010110989.1, from coordinate 838,923 downwards.
GCAGGCAGACGTTATCGTACTCCAGAAAAGGGTCCAAAGCTGCCATGCTATCCTTGTGTCGACAACAACTCCGGAATTCCTCTCCAACGTATTCACTCAACTACTCATGCGTTGGCACAACGCGTGGAAAGGGATAGGGACTATGACAAAAAAGTAAATAGTGCATTACATAGAGGACAAATGTGAGTATAAGATACACAAAGAACTTTGAAAATCGGTTAAAAAATAAAAAAGTTACAGCCATGGAGGCATTACTTTTCAAGACACCCTCGTATCATTCAGAGCATCTCGCCAATCTCACGCACTTTAACATTAGACGAGTCAAGAACGCAGATACTGAGGACATGCTAGTGGTTACACCTCCATCAGAAACCACATCGATGGAAGATATTCAGGCATGTTCGTCTAAAGCATCAGTGAACCAACAGCCTGTTGAAGTCCCACAACCGGCATTGCGAAGTTCACAAAGGCTAAAAGAGAGGGCAGAAAAACAACGTGCTGCCTTATGTCATCCAGACTTTACTGACTGCGACTTGCTAATCACTCCATCAACCACACCCCAGTCTTATGAACAAGCACTCGCTTCTCCCCAATATCATCAATGGGAAGAGGCCATGCAAGATGAATTGAATTCACTCATTCTTCACCATGTCTGGGATTTAGAGCTTCCACCACCAAATGTAAAAATTTTAAAGAGCAAATGGATCTACCGCATCAAATATAATCCTGATGGTTCGGCGTCCAGATTCAAGGCAAGGTTGGTGGCTATCAGCTCGTCACAAGTCTATGAGAGCCAGTATGATTTAACTTTCTCACCTGTCACCAGGATGGAATCCCTCTGCTTACTGCTTGCCATAGCTGCAAATACAGGAATGTCACTGCGCCAGTATGTGCATATCTTCACGAACCTATAGACCACACCATATATCTATATCGTCATCCAAGGGGTTATCAATGCCAGTTAATCACGTCTGCAAATTGTAAATCCCTTTACAGTCTCAAACAAAGTGGAACATGCTGGTACGTATAATTGTGTCAGCTTCTTACCAGATTAAAATTCACTCCATCCAGAGCAGATGATTGTTTTTTTTTACTACACTAATGCTGAGTGCGCCATTCTCTTAGAAGTCTATGTGGGTGACATCGTGGCAGCGACAACAAATGTCTCCATCCTAACCTCCATCATGGACAAAATGAAGCAAGAAATCGACCTTTTGTAGTTGGGAGAGGTAAAACATCTGCTGGGTATGAATGTGTCACAAGTAAACGGTTCTATTCATTTGTCACAAGCAGATCTCATTATCTCAAGCAGATCCTGCATGATTACGGCCTTCAAGACATCAAACCAAAGACCATCCCACTAAGTCCTCATGTAAACCTTGATGATACTGCGGACTCACAACCGGTCGATTCTACCCATTACCAATCCTTTCTCGGTTCCTTAATGCATGTATTGACTTGCATGCAGCCGGATATAGCTTTTGCAATTACTACGGTGTCAACATATGCTAAATGGCCTACACACTTGCATATGACTGCTCCTAAGGGTGTCGCTTCTTAAACACACCTGCGGCACATCACTAGTTTTTAACCCATCTACGGGTCCTTTGTGTGCATTTGCTGACACTAGCTGGTGTGTTACCCCACAGAGTAAATGATACTCTGGAATTTTGATCAAAATGAAGAAAAATACTATAACCTGGTCTTCTAAGAAGCAACGTTTAGGCGCCCTTAGCAGCTGCAAAGCAGAAATAACAGCTATAAATGAATGTGTGAAGTCACAGAAATGTCTTTGAGACCTCATAACAGAGTTAGGACAAGGGGAGTTTGTTTCTTTCCCCATAATCATTCAACGTTTGCCATAGCATGTCTGGGAGCATTAGAACCAAAGAGTGGAACAAGACACATCTCGAGGTTGCATAATTTCATTGCGCGAGAAATTAATCTTCAGAATGTGATTCTTACCTACTGTTCTTCCCCCGACATGTCGGCAGACGTATTAACTAAACTTTACCTGCCCCTGCTTTATGCAGATTTCTGGATTTGTTATCCTATCTGAGGAGGATAACTAATTGTTTATATTAAATTACTTAACTCATTGGTTTGTTAGCCTACACGAGGGTATTTACAAAGTTTATCTTGTTCCTTTAAACTTCATAATTGCAAAGTTATTTACTTCGTGGGATGAGAGGGGTTCTAAACGCAATATTTTTGGTTAAATGACTTTAGCTTTAAAACCACAAAAAGGAATTTTTTGAGCTTGTTCTTACCTTCCATTAAGGCATTACCATATTTTCTTTTAAATTTGTTATACATTTATTATGTATTTTATTTGGTATACCAAAATGCAAATATTGCTGTTATGCATATTGTTTTTTGCTAAAATGCAAAACATACTGTGTGCGCACACAAAAAAATGAAAGAAATAATAAAAGGCATAAATGTTTCTTTGTTTTTTGTAATTTAGATAATTTATTTTATGCAAACTAGTATATGGAACATCAGTATCCATCATTTTTTTGTTGTATTCAAGAAAATTACAGAGGGCTTTGTTTGGGAAAAGTCAGATTTTCTGTTGAAAAATTAGATATAATATTTATTTGTAAATGATTATTCTATTTTTTATTTTAAGTTTTTTTAATTTGCAGATAGTGATTGCTGAGTTTGTATTGTTTAAAAAATGTTAATAAAAATCTCCACGTGATAATCGCTGTCTGCTGTAGTTGTCCCTCGCGAATAATTTTCGTGACCACAAGGATGTTGTGTCGCACTGTTGTTAGTATTCTTTTCGAGATTACTGTTTTTTTTTCATTTAGACAGACTACTTCCAGCTGCAGACTTGACCAGTCCTATTCCCTCCTGGTCCTCCATGTCATACCAGCGCAGCCATGCCGTTTCAACTTTCATTTCATTCCATAGGCATTCAATTGATTCTTTAAACATGGGAACCGACCATGTTTCTTTGGCACCAGTTGATAACTGGTGAAAGATCCCAATGCCTTGTAAACTGCTCCTATCCTGCAGCTCGATGTTTAGTCCATTATTATTGATTCTGAAAGACGAATTTCTCACTTTCTCGCGGCATCCATGATTCTTTATCAAGCAGCATTTTCGCAGGTTTACTCGTAAAGTAATAATGAAACTTCTTTTGATACTATTTCAACAATAACGCATATAAGGAATGCCATGCTGCACGTTTCAGTTTTTTTAGTAATATTTAACTATTATTTCATAGTCTTCCTTTCGACATAGATAGAATTTGAAATTTCTTTCCTATTCCTTATAGGGAAGTAGTCTGTCTCAATGAATACTGGATATTTAAACTCAATTCGCACAATGTAGCGAATGATATTTCTCATTACAGTATTTTGCTGTATCAAAGTACTTTTAAATATTTTTTATTATTTATTTTGAGAAATATTTTTTTCTTTTGCAATGCAGATCACAATGCCAATTCCTCAATTGAATCATATTGTATAGAATATTTTTATTTTTACAGAATTGTTGTATTTCATAAATAAATCTCATTCTTAAACCAAAAATAAAATTTTTTTTAAACGAGCCACGTCTCTTATGTTTGAGGTTCTTTAAGTATCACCTCTTAAATTCTGTTCTAATATTGCTTCCCCCTCTGAACACTATCTAAGCAAGAGAATGTTGAATTTTGCTCAATAAGAAGTTCACACAACCTTTTACAATCGGTTTTTCGAATGCTTTATATAAATTAAGATCATAAATGACAACTAAGGGAAGTAGAAGGAATATTTAAGCCTAATTAAATAATAAGCCTTAAGAGCGAAGGTGGGGCACACATTCCACCTTCGAACGTAGACTCAAAGTTTGCAGGATCCTTTCAGTCGAATCTGGGTAGCTCTCATTCTCTCCATTATTATAACGAGGGTTGAGGAGGGGGCGACTTTCTCTGACGACCCTACCATAACGAATTTCTTGTCCGCACTTCCATTGGCATGATTGAGAGGGGGACTATTCCACACATTACATCATGGTGGCTTGTTCCATGTGCTTATGAATTGGCTTAAGCAAGAAAATAATACAATTATTAACACTGGGGCCCAATTTACGATCACAAATGGAATAGAGTTTTTAGAACCTAATCTTTCCTAATTTCTCACAGTGTTTCCGCTGCTACTAATGTTATTACAACTAATTTTTGCTCCCATCTAACAATAAATAATTTTTGCGAATGCTCGCTCAATACATTATTTGAATTAGTTAGTATTTACCACGGGAATAGAAAAGTTTTCTAGTAACCCTAAGAAATATTGCATGACACTTTAGGTAACGATAGCTATTTTTTCACTAGGATGGACATTAAGTGTTGCAGATAAGAATAACAAAGACAAATCGTTATCTCCTAAGAATTTACTCACTAGATCAAACCAACCATAGTAGTTTGCACTGGAGAATTAAAAAAAAATAACGATGGAACAAAATTTTTTTTAAAAAATGTACTAACAGAATTTTATCAGAAATGACAGCTGTGAATGCAGAAAATGCAGCAAAGACTGACAATGAATTTTTTAAAAGTTGTTCTCTATAAATTAGTTAGAGGCCGCTTCTAACAAGGGTAGAAATAAGAGCACGATTGAATTAGTGTCACCCTTCCTTTCCGTCGGGATACACCAAGATTATTGATGCTACATCAGCAAGATTATTGATGCTACATTCATTGTGTTCATTCAAAAATGGCTGAAATATCTTAATTGTTGCTGGATTTTTGGAAAAACCAAGGATTTTTATTAGGGAATAGATTAAGATAATATAAACTTAAGGACTCCTTCTAATTCAAATTTAAGACGCTCTGGACCTAACATTTGAGAGAGGTAAAAAAAATTTTTTTTTAAAAAAAGAAGCTAATTGAGAGGGGGCATTCTCTCCCATGTGATGGGTATAGGGGCGATAGACTAATCAAACCGCCTAGTAGCTGCTGTTCGATGAGGAACACAGTCTCATCCGGTAAAGTGAATGATTAGAGGTCCTTGGCCGAAATGACCTCAACCTACTAGCCTGAATACTTTGATTTAGAACTACTTTCAACTAAGTATAAATTTGACGCACCTAGGGTTTCAGCATTTTGCTGTCTTTTTAACATTAGACATATAAAACTTAACTTTAAATTGTTGAAAGTAAGTAGTGTTGTTACAGAGAGAAAAATACTTGAAGAAAATTTTTGAAAAAACTTTATCTTTTTGACTTAAATAAAGAAAGTATAATAACTATATAATTTATATATTTCTTTACCTATTAAGATATAACATGCCCCTCTTTTACTTTATCTTTGCTGTACCCCTATTTTATTTTAATCTACCCATGTATTGAACCCAATACTCTCTCAAACATGCCCATTAATAATTGATATGGGACATCAGAAGAACGCGAACGATTTTTCCCAAAAGAGGTGGGAGTGGAAAGAATATCTAATAGGGCGGCGATTTTGTTGTTTTGCCAAGGATCTCAAAGCTAACTTCTCTCGGAGAACCCTTTTCTGCTTCTATACATTCGCTCTCATTCAATAACATCTCCAAAATTTCTTGAACACTATTACTAGGCTGGTTTCTTTCCAAAACCTCGGTCATCCGTCTATATTGCACAGAGGTAAGTAACCACGGAATTTCCAGGACACTACCTTGGGATCTTAACCTGTAAGAGTTGGAGGGAGGTGCATCAGCTGCTTTCCCGGCTCCGTTGCTTCCTCCTGGCACTGGCTGTGGCTGCGTAGGCTCTGCAATTGGTTACGCTCCTCGAACCTTGGGGGGGGGGGGGGGCATGAAATTTTCCTCGTCGGGATATACTATGGGTACCGATGTTTCGGGTGGACCTGCAGGTTGGGCTCGGGCTCTCCTTTCCCTTCGCTGTGTTTCAACGTGCGTGTAACCAACCTTTGGTTTGATGTGGTTGATCACCACCTTTATTTTTCCCGTTTGGATGTTCTTTATGAGGAAATTTACTAGAGAGTATGATCCACTATCTGATAAGGACCTTCATATGCTGGATGTAACTTTTTGACCAGATCAGGTTTAATTTGGGGTATTGCTAAATAAACCATATCACCAATTTTGAACAAATAAGATTTATGCCTCTTATCATGATACTCCTTCCGCTTTTGGTCAGGCTGCTCCCGAAATTTCTCTACCATCTCAAATGCGTGTCTAATACTTGCTTCCATTTCGTAGCTGTAATTGTTTTCCGGGGCTTTTCACCATAAAAAGTTTTTCGAGGGGCTGTGATCACATTGCCGCCCATAGAATAATAGAAATGGGCTCTCACCTAAAGATGAATGGGGACTGGTATTGTAGGCAAATAGACAGAAAGATAACCATGTTGGCCACTCGCATTGATTCTTATCAACATAATATTGAATCATCTGGATTAAACTTTTGTTAAGCTGTTCCATGATCTTATTTCCAGCAGGATGACACGTCTTCGTGAAAAGCCTCTAAGTTCCCAAAATCTTACATACTTCCCTCGAAAGTTCTGACGTGAAATTCGAGCCTCGGTCCATTCAAAGCTAAATGGGGATGGAATGTCGATTGAAGACGCTCATAACTAACACTTTAGCCACTGTTATAGCTGTCTGGTCAACAAGTGGCATAGCCTCCGAATATCGTGAGTAGTGGTCTGTGACTACTAAGATATATTTGTAGCCTACATACAACGTAGTAATCGGACCTAAAGTATCTGCCGCTATGCTAGGTGGGAAACTCTGTAGTGGCTGATCTCGCCATTTGGATCGTGCTGTGTGGAGCTGACAGCTCTCGCACTCTGAGCAGTACTTTTGTATATCTGCTCTCATATGGTAGGCCAATAATATTGCTTATCCATTTTTATTCTCATCTTTTTTGATCATATATGGCCACATCCTGGGAGGTCACGGAAAAGATATAAAATTTGGTTTTTTAGACTGTTAGGAATGACGACCTACTCCCACATCTCCTTCCCGTCCTGCGAAAATAACCAGGATAATGGCCAATGACCGGTTTGCAAAAAGAATCTATACCCATAAAGGTAAACCCTGAACTGTTTAATATCATAAACTACCCCTAAACATTCCTACTCAATCACCGAGTAATTTAACTCACTTTTCTTTAACACCCTGCTGCAATAAGCAATAACATGCTCCTTTACTTCGAATTTCTGAGACAAAACCGCGCCCAATGCATAAAAACTGGCATCTGTGGCAACAATAAAAGGTTTAGAAAAATCGGGACTTTTTAGAATAGGTGCTAAAAATAAGAGTTGTTTGAGGGTTTGGAAAGCTTTCTCTACTTCTTCTGTCCAATTAAAAGGTACATCTTGTCTTGTCAAATTTGTTAAAGGCTTTGCACTAAATGATCTGACGTGCTTTCTGTAGTAATTAGCCAATCCCAGAAAAGACTGTATGTTTTTAACACTGTTAGGTCATGGAAAATTCTTTACTGATGCAATTTTGTCCGGATCTGGTTCAATTCAATGCAGGGCCTAAAAATTTGACTTCCTCATCAAGAAACTGACATTTGCAAGGTTTTAATTTAAGATTAGCTTCCCTTAACCATTCAAACAGAACTTTTAAGCCTGTTAAATGATCTGAACATGTTTCATTAAATAAATAAAATCGTCTAATAGACTAAAATATGCTCCTTTAGGCCTCTAAAATTAACATTTGTGGTTCTCTACCACAGCGCCAGGGAGTTATAAGATCCCATGGGCAATCGTTTGAACTGAAATTTCGAATCTGGGGTACACAAAAATACTTAGCTTTCCCCAATTATGATAAATTTTCCGCTATATTCGGCAAAGGAAATGCATTCACCAATGTAAGCTTATTAAGCTTACAATAACAATGAGGAACAAAAAAATATTTTTTCGTGGTGCTGGGAATTTTTGAATTAACTCTGGGTATTTTGAGATTCCTGATCCCGAAAATGCCATTCATTTTGTTCTAGCAGCTCTAGTTTATGAGAATTGTTAAAATCATTATAATTTGCTCATATTGCTACTTTGTTTGTATCCCACCATTTGTAAATTGATTGTTTGCATAATACATAATATTGATTAAGTTTCTTCCATACCGGCACGGGTTTGTTGTTCCTCTGGATCCTCCAAATACTCCAGATAAGTTCAAGAACACCATTGTTTATTACTTCCAAGACGGGAATAAAGACGAGATGTGTGAAATCTGTTTGGAGCATTTCGCTGAAGGAGAAGAAATCCGAATTCTGAGCTATAACCATCAGTATCATAAATTTTGCATCGATATGTGGTTACATACTGTTGATTGTATGCATAATACATCCAAGATCTATTGTTTCTGCATATGTATAGTCATAGCTCTCTATATACACAAGGAGTGTTCACGCCATTTGCAAACTGTCATCAGTTTCATATCTATTTGACACACACGGTGCACTGCCTTATGCCCTACATTCACATGAATGCCACAATAGCGCTATCCTCAAAATCCGTAGTCATGGTTAATACTTGTTATAACTCAGTGCAACCGATATACCTTCGCAAGATGCCCCGTTCCACATTCAGAGGAGATACCTGTTCCTATATTTACCAGTTTTCCAGAGTAATAGAAAAAGAGGACGAATCAGCCGAAATGTATGCTGAGCAATTTGACAGTGATTTTGAAGGATCTTCATCAGTTGCAAATGGCTTTAATCAAATGGAATTGAACGACCTCATTAGAGATCTAAGTCTTCCAAAGAATTCGTCGGAATTGTTAGTTTCCAGGCTGGCAGAGAAACACTGTCTGTTACCAGGAGCAAAAGTCACATTCAATTGCAAAAGGGAAACGTGCTTCCTGCCATTCTTCACGGAAGAAAATAAATTTGTTTTTTGCACCAATGTTGAAGGACTGTTAATCAAACTAGGCATTAGAAAATACACACAAAGTGAATGGCGATTATTTATACATAGCTTCAAATGCAGACTAAAACGTGTTTTTTTTGCATAATGGGAACAAATACAAGTCAATTCCAATTGGTCACTCAGTTGCTATGCGTGGAAATCAAGCTACAATAGCCACAGTCCTCGAGAAGATCTCATATCGCAACCATCAATGGGCTGTCTGTGTCGATCTCAAGAAGGTGAATTTTCTTCTAGGACAACAAGGGGGGTTGACCAAAACCCATGCTTTATATGTCTATGGGAGTCTAGAGCTAAAGATCTACATTGGGTGAGAAGACAGTGGCCTCTTAGAGAAAGCACGATCGTTGGAAAAAAAAAACATAATCACAGAACTTTTGGTTGATAGAAACAACATCATATTGCCACCACTGCATATTGAACTTGGATTAATGAAGCAGTCAATTAAGGCTTTGAATACGGATGGAACATGTTTCGGCTATATATGTACAAAATTTCCTTAATTGAGTATGCAGAAAATAAAAGCAGATATATTTGATGGACCACAAATCCGCAAACTCATAAATGACAAGAAATTTCATGACAAGATGAATGATACTGAGGCAGCTGCGTGGTCGCTATTCTGTATGGTAGTAAAGAATTTTCTTGGAAACTATAAGGCTCCTAATTATGAAGAACTAGTGGAGAATATGCTCACTACTTTTTGTGCACTTGGTTGTAACATCAGCATAAAATTACACTATCTTCACAGTCATTTGGACTGATTTCCATATTGTCTTGGTGATGTTAGCGAGGAACAGTTTGAACGTTTTCACCGAGAAATAAGTTCAATGGAAGAATGGTATCGTGGACGGTGGGATATACATATGATGGCGGACTACTGTTGGAGCATCCAGCTTGAATGTCCAAGATTAGTGCATCGGAGGAAATCACAGAAACGAGGATTCAGTGACCTAATGGAAGAAACTTAATAAACCAAATGCGACTTATGAATAAATAAAGATGATTACATTGATACGATTGTAAATAAAAAATGAAATGCTTGATATATGCAAATGTTTTCTGTTTTTAATTATAATTGTATGTAGTTGTATATGCGGGCCAGGAGGTATGATTAGTTTGACATTTAATATGAATAAGCTAAAAAACTAGAGCTAGTGGGGCAAAACTGAACGCATTTTTGGAATCAGTGACCTACATATACTTAGGAATAAATCAAAATTGTTAGGCACCAAAATCATTGTTCCCCAGTGTAATTTATATATATAAAGAAGGATGTTTGTTTGTGTGTTTGTGTGATTCTTTTACAAAGCCACAGTTTTATTCCGATCTTGATGAAATTTTGCATACTTGACCTTCAAACCATAAGGAAGGTCACTGTCTACCTCAGATTTCGAAAAAATAAAAATTATTGATAAAAATCGATATTCATGGTTATGGCAAGGCATATTAATGAGAAATATCTCATGATCAACAATGCAAGGCAAAGTTTTTGCAACAAGAGGTATCAAGAATGGTAACAACACGCAATGCATCAACACTATGCAGGGATAAACAATATATATATCATGACCAACAATGCAAGACAAATTTTGTGCAACAATAGGATCAACAATAATGTCAAAACGCATTTTAAAAAAACTCTGTACGGTCCAACAATTTATATCTCATGGTCAACAATGCAAGTAAAAGTTTGTGCAACACTAGGTATCAACAATGGTATCAACACGTAATACACCAGCACTATGCAAGGATCAACAATATTTATCTCATGACCAACAATATAACGCAAAGTTTGTTCAATATAGATAAGGTTGAATTTGGAACAATGCATAGAAATCCTGATATTCAGGGTTTTCTTAGAAAAGAGAGTTCTTAGTACTTAACAATTTCTTGAAAATCTTTAAAAATTATCAGTAACTGGAGATAATCGAGATTTATCAGACAATTGAGAAAGAAAGGAGAAAAGACAGAGGAAACACTCCTTTAGCTCCGTTCTATATGAGGAAATGGTAAGCAGGTAAATAGAAGAATCGGCGACCACTAGACTACACAAACAGATGAATGGCCAAGTTTTGCTTCAGGACATCGAGAGCGGCAATTGCAGCAACATCAAGGGGAACATCTAAAGTAAGATTATGTGACTAAGAAATTATTTTGGCTAGCAACGGCATAGTGAAGATGTCCATCCATTGTGAGCATTTAATAATTTTTTCATTATGAATTTTTACTATATTAATTTTAAGCGTTTTCATGTGTTTATTTTTAAGAAATTGCTAAATTCAATGATAAAAACAGTCCGAGGCACCCCTGGGGTTATCACCTAGCTTATTTGGTAGCACAGCAGATCGAAACATTATATAAAAATACATTTTTAATATATTCTGTGGGAATGTGTATATTTTGGAAACTGAGATGTTGATAATGCGATGATTGAACGTTCGTTTGCAAGAATCATTAATAACGAGCATAAAATGATGATGCAGTGACAGAACATCAATAAAGCAGCATCTATTGATGAGGCAAAGGAGTCACGCGTGTCTCTCTTGAGATCCCTATCAAACCTTCAGACGACTGGCAAAAATTTATGTGCCTGGAAAGGAAACACAAAACTCTGGTCAGAGAAACTCTGCAACTAAAACAGAAAAAGCTATACGCGCATTTGAAACATCTGAGCAAAGGGAGTTTCGAATAGAGCAAGAACTTCTACGTAAAGAGCAAGAAAAATTTGAGTCTAAATTATCTGGTCCCGGTATATCATCTAAAATTCCTGTTTTTCGTATTTTTCTTAGAATAGTCCCTTTGCTCTGTGTTGTAATGACTAAGTTATTATTTAACCAATTGGGAGTTATAATTTAATTTTTTGAGATTGTTCTCTTTACCTACACGTGTAATTATCCCGGACAACGCTGGGTACCTCTTCTAGTCTTCTATCTATATAAAGAAGGATGTTTGTTTGTTTGTGGGTTTGTTTTTTATACAAAACTACAATCTTATTCCGATCTTGATAAAATTTTGCATACTTGACCTTCAAACTGTCTACTTTAGATTTCGAAAAATTAATAATTATTGATAAAAACTCGATATTCATGGTTATGTCAAGGCATATTAATGAGAAATATTTCATGACCAATAATGCAAGGCAAAGTTTATGCAACAATAAGTGTCATCACGGAAAACTTTTGGAAACTTAGATGCTGATAAGGCGATGACTGAACGTCCGTCTCCAAGAATTATTGATGAGCATAAAGTGAAGATGCAGTGACAGAACATTATTAAGGCTGCGTCTATTGATTAGGCATAAAAATCACGCGTGTCTCCCTTGAGCTCTCTATTAATCGTCCAGACGACTGGCAACAATTTATGTGCTTGCAAAGGAAAGAGAAAGAACGAGTATTGGGCAGAGAAACTCTGCAACTAAGACAGAAAAAACTATACGGGCGTTTGAAACATCTGAACAACTTGAGTTTCGAATAGAACAAAAGGGAATAAGAGCTTCTACGTCAAGGGCAAGAAAAACTTGAGTCTAAAGTATCTGGTGATGCTACGCAGTGGTGAGGCAAGTGAAGAAGAGTTTAGATAAAATCCTGGTATATCACTTGCTTTTCTTATTTTTCGTAGAATGGATAATCCCTTTGCTCTGTGTTGTATTGATTGAAGTTTTTATTAACCAATTGGGAGTTATAATTTAATTTTTTGAGATTATTCTCTTTTCCTACAAGTGTAATTATCCCGGGCAACGCCGGGTAACGCTGCTAGTATTGAATATTAACTGGTAATTAATATAAACACTTAAGAATTCCACACTGCTGTAGGAGCCAAAGTATTCAAAGCATAGCTAACACTTTGCAAATGTTAAAACACTAGATACAATTAAGGAAATATGGTCACTGTACTCAGCTTCTTGTTGATATCACAAGGCACCATTTTAAATTCACTCTATTTGTTGATATTGTCGAAGCACTAGTATGAGCATTTAAAGCAGATACAAAATTTCATCATTAATGATGGAATGGTGTACATACACAGCTTCTCAGAAAACAAAGATGTCATAGGCCACCCGCCACATTAGAACTCCTTTCCGGTTCGCAAACAAAAAAATAGAAATAGTTTCTGAAATTAAAACCAAACACTCAGATAAACTAGACTGCCAAAAATGACCGGACACTATCGAGTTTAGACGTTTGACAAATATCTAGAAAAATACTTAACGAACTATCCTAAAACTTGAGGGGTGTAAAAAGCATGTTATACATCATATATTTCAGTGAAGGTTTTGGCCCAAAGGCACATAGGGGACCAGCAGCAAAGTTAACCAAAAAATAATATTTGGGATCATCCTGTAAAAAATAAAGTTGAAATGCATCGTAGGTGTAGCACATGATTAGAAAGCTTATTTTACTTATATGTGTTCATTTATATGGGAACAGCGCTTATATTCATGAACAAAAGAAGGTTTCTTAAAAAAATCGATGTATTTTTGCACGTTTTTTGTTTATATATTCAAACTCCGATTCCTGCAGCGAGCGAGTTTCATCGAGCCTTCTGCCACCTTCGCCTTGTAATGAACGTTATCACCTCATTTCCAACGTTAGTGAATTTTTATGTGAGAAGCATTTTGCTTCTCGAACTGAACTCCATAGAACTCGAATTCAAATAGTATCGCTACATAATTTGGTTCAAGCGAATCTGAACATCATTACTGCCCGAGCACATTAAACACGAGCATTCAGCGCACTATATGATAATAAAATTTATTCAAGAGAACTGTAAAGCAGCTCATGTAATAATTGCGTTGATGGAAAGCAGCTTGGGCTATACTATCATTTGTCAATTTAAATAATATACACTATATAACCAAAAATTAACGGACACTCGATTTTAGACGTTTTGTCAAATATCTAGAAAAATACTTGACGAATTATCCTGAAACTTGAGGGGTGTAAACAGCATGTTATCTATCTATATATACAAAGAAGGATGTTTGTTTGTGGGTTTGTTTGTGGGTGTGTTTGTTTGTTTTTTATACAAATATACAGTTTTATTCCGAGCTTCAAAACATGAAGAAGGTCACTGTCTATCTCAGATTTCGAAAAAATAATAATTATTGATAAAAAATCGATATACATGGTTATGGCAGGGCATATTAATGAGAAATATCTCATGACCAACAATGCAAGACAATGTTTTTGCAACAATAGGTAGTAACAATGGTGTCATTACACAATGCAACAACACTATGCAAGGATCAATAATATGTGTCGCATGACCAACAATGCAAGGAAAAGGTTGTGCAATATAGAATTCAATGCAGAGAATTCCTGTTATTCAGGCTTTTCTTAGAAAAGAGAATTCTTAGTACTTAACAACTTCTTGAAAATCTTTAAAAATGATCAGTAACTGGAGATAATGAGTTAGCAGGCTATTGAGAAAGAGTGGAAAGACGAGAGAGAAAGCAATCCGTTAGCTCCGTGCTGTATTAAGCAAATGGTAATTAGAAAAATCAGCGACCGGTAGACTACACAAAGAGATGAATGGCCAAGTTTTTGCAACAACATCAAGGGGAACATGTAAAGTAAGATTACGTGACTAAGAAATTATTTAGGTTAGCAGCGGCATACATGGAGAGGTCCATCCATTGTGAGCATTTAAAAATTTTTTTCCACGTTTTCATTATGAATTTTTACTGTATTAATTCCAAGCGTTTTCATGTGTTTATTTTTAAGATATTGCAAAATCTTCTATATATATACAGAAGGATGTTTGCTTGTTTGTTTGTTTGGGGATTTGTTTGTGGGTTTGTTTGTTTGTTAGTTTCTTATGCAAATCTACAGTTTTATTCCGATCTTGATGAAATTTTGCATACTTGACCTTCAAACCATGAGGAAGGTCACTGTCTACCTCAGTTTTCGGAAAAATAATAATTATCGATAAAAAATCGATATTCATGTTTATGGAAGGGCATATTTATTAAAAATATCTCATGAACAACACTGCAAGGCAAAGTTTGTGCAACAATAAGTATAAACAATGGTATCAACACGCAATTCACAAACACTCTGCATGGACCAACCAATATATGTCTCATGACCAACAATAAAAGGAAAAGTTTGTGCAACAATAGGTATCAACAATGGTGTCAACACGCAATTCACACTACGCTCGGACCAGCAACCTATCTCATTACCAACAATGCAAGGCAAAGTTTGTGCAACAATAGGCCCGTCGTGTTCGCATCAACAATGGTCTCAATGCGCAATTCACCAATAACAATGAGCACAAAATTATTCAAAGAATTATAACAATGCACATAAAATGATGATGCAATGAAAGAACATTCGTTTCCAAGAATTATTAACAATGAACAGGAAATGGATATAATAGACGATATAGATAGGGCAGTCTCTCTCGATTGAGTTATTATTTAACCAATTTCGAGGTTTAATTTAGCTTTTAGGGGTTGTTCTGTTTGAGGTTGAGGCAACGCCGGGTCCTCTGCTAGTTTAATCATAAAAACGGTACCCGGTCATTTGACCGACGGACATTTGGCCGACGGACACTTGGCCGACGGACATTTGGCCGAACGGACATTCGGCCGAACGGACATTCGACCGAACGGACATTTGGCCGAACGGACATTCGACCGAACGGACATTTGGCCGAACGGACATTCGACCGAACGGACATTTGGCCGAAAGGACATTTCACCGAACGGACATTTGGCCGAACGGACATTTGGCCGACGGACATTTCACCGACGGACATATGACCGAACGGAAATTTAACCGACGGAGAAATTCATTTAATGAAAAAAAAAAATGTTTTCAGGAGGTTATTTCGTATAACAAATCTTATGAGACAAATCTGTTTAATTCTTTCTACTAAGCAAGCATATTGTATGAACCTATAAAATAATTCTTTTTTGTATGTCTTTTTAAATGAATATTTTACTTCTATAAAATGAGATACTCATTAGTGATGGGCAATATTTGATATTAGATCGTGGTAGTAAAAGTTTATTCCATACACATCAGGTTTCTGTCCTGTTTTATGAGAGGACAAAAATTCTAATATCGGATAGTATCAAATGCGAAAATTCTGACAGTATCGATGACTCTAAAATATGCGAAATTAAAGTATCGTCCATAGGGATGTGCGATATTCTTCGTTATCAATAAATATCGCGATAATTTGGTCCTTAGTCGACTATAATTGTCGAATAATTCCAACTCGATATAGTCGTAACTACATCGGATTTTTTTATTTGATTATTTCGATTCCTTCCGGCGTTTTATGTTTCCATTATTAAAGAATAATTTTATAGGTCCATACAATATGCTTGCCTAGTAGAAAGAATTAAACAGATTTGTCTCATAAGATTTGTAATATGAAATAACCTCCTGAAAACTATTTTTTTTTCCATTAAATGAATTTCTCCGTCGTTAAATTTCCGTTCGGTCATATGTCCGTTCGGTGAAATGTCCGTTCGGCCAAATGTCCGTTCGGTCGATTGTCCGTTCGGCCAAATGTCCGTTCGGTCGAATGTCCGTTCGGCCAAATGTCCGTTCGGTCGAATGTCCGTTCGGCCAAATGTCCGTTCGGTCGAATGTCCGTTCGGCCAAATGTCCGTTCGGCCAAATGTCCGTCGGCCAAGTGTCCGTCGGCCAAATGTCCGTCGGCCAAATGACCGGGTACCCATAAAAACAGTTCGAGCCACGCGCGGGGTTATCACCTAGCTTATTTGGTATCACGTCAGATCCAAACATTTCATAAAAATGCATTTTGACTATATTCTGTTGGAATGTGTATATTTTGGAAACTGAGATGTTGATAATGCGATGACTGAACTTTCGTTTCAAATAATTATTAATAAAGTGCATAAAATGTTGATGCAATGACAGAACATTAATAAGGCAGCGTCTATTGATGATGCAAAGGAGTCACGCGTGTCTGCATTGAGATCCATATCAAACGTCCAGACGACTGGTAAAAAGTTATGTGCCTGTAAAGGAAAAAGAAAGAAAGAGTATTGATCAGAGAAACTCTGCAATTAAAATAGAAAAAGATATACGGGCATTTGAAACATCTGAGCAACATAGATCAATAGCTTTTACGTCAAGAGAAAAAAATCTTTGGTCCCGGTTTATCACTTATAATTCCTGTTTTTCGTATTTTTCTTAGAATGGATAGTCCCTTTGCTCTGTGTTGTATTGATTGAGTTATTACACTGGGGAACAATGATTTTGGTTCCTAACAATTTTGACTTATTCCTAAGTATATGTAGGTCACTGATTCTAAAAATGCGTTCAGTTTTGCCCCATCAGCTCTAGTTTTTTAGCTTATTCACATTATATGTCCAACAAACCATACCTCCTGGCCCGCATATACAACTACATACAATTATAATTAAAAACAGAATACATTTGCATATATCAAGCACTTTCTTTTTTATTTAGCAATCGTATGAATGTAATCATCTTCATTTATTCATAAGTCGCATTTGGTTTATTAAGTTTCTTCCATTAGGTAGCTGAATCCTCATTTCTGTGAATTCCTCCGATGCACTGATCTGGGACATTCACGCTGGATGCCCCAACAGTAGTCCGCCATCATATGTATATCCCATCTCCACGATACCGTTCTTCCATTGAACTTATTTCCTGGTGAAAACGTTCACCCTGTTCCTCGCTAACATCACCAAGACAATGTGGAAATCGGTCCAAATGACTGTGCAGATAGTGTAATTTTATGCTGATGTTACAACCAAGTGCACAAAAAGTAGTGAGCATATTCTCCACTAGTTCTTCATAAATTAGGAGCCTTATATTTTCCAAAAAAATTCTTTACTACCACACAGAATGACGACCACGCACCTGCCTCAGTATCATTCATCGAGTCTTGAAATTTCTGGTTATTTATGAATTTATGGATTTGTGGCCCATCAAATATACCTGCTTTTATTTTCTCCATACTCAATGCAGGAAATTTTGTACATACATAGAAGAAACATGTTCCATCTCTATTCAAAGCCTTGATTAACTGCTTCATTAATCCAAGTTTAATATGCAGTGGTGGCAATATGATGTTGTTTCTGTCAACTAAAGGTTCTGTGATTGTTTTTTTTTCCAACAATCATGCTTTCTCTAAGAGGCCACTGTCTTCTCATCCAATGTTGATCTTTAGCTGTAGACTCCCATAGACATATAAAGCATGGGTTTTGTTCAGAGGGGGAAGCAAAAATAATATAATATTTAAGGGGTGATACTATAAAGAAAACCCTGAAACTTAATAATGAACGTGGCTCGTTGAAGACTTTTATTTTGCTTTAAAAAATGCAATATTTTATTTATAAAGTACCACAATATTCTATACAAAAGAATGTTCTATACAATATGGTTAATTGAGGAATAGGCATTGCGATCTCAATTACAAAAGAAAAATAAATATTTCTCGGAATACAATAAGGAAGTACTTTAATGTATGTTAAATACAGCAAAAACACTGTAACGAGAAATATTAATCGCTAAATGAGTGAATTAACTTTAAATATAAAAAAGAATTCAGATTCCCAAAAAATGTCTAAAGAAAGACTGAGGAATGATAAACAATTGTTAATTATTAATGGGGAATAAAAAAAATGAAATTGTGCAGCATGGCGTCCCTTATGCACGTTATTGTTGAAATAGCATTAAAAGAAATTTCATTATTACCTTATGGGGTTACCCGCGAAACAATGCTGCTCGATAAAGAATCATGGCTGCCGCGAGAAAGTAAGAAATTCAATAAGATACTAAACATCGAACGGCAGAGTAGGAGTAATTCGCAGAGCAATGTAATGAAAATAATAAATTGAAGTTGAACGCCATGCTGCAGACAAGGAATGACGTGGAGGACCAGAAGGAGGGACGACTGGTCAAGCCAGTTGCTGGAAGTGGTCTGTCTGAAAATAAAAAAATCAGTAACCACGGAAGTAAATCAACAATAGTGGGACACACGTCCTCGTGCTCACGAAAATTATTCGCGAGGGACAACTAGCTGCAGAGAGTGATATTCACGTGGAGATTTTAATTAACATTTATTAAAACAATATATACCCAAGTGAGTGGTGGCTTTACAGTATAAAAGGTGGACAACAGAATTATCGACTAGTTTCGCCATTTATTCCCGGCTTCTTCACGATACACAACAAGACAATCGACAATCGAACAGTGAAGTGTACATTCGTTAGGATGGGACGAAAGCAGCGCTTTCACAAAGCTCATCCAACCAGAATAAACTCCAAAGGAAATACACTGAGGTAGTCAAGAAGCCTAACCAATCCAAGCGGTCTTCCATATTATACAAAAGAGAAAATAAGATTGACGATTGTCAGAAATAAAATACAAACAAAATTAAAAAACACAAGGAGAAAGAAGTTTATCACATCTCCCAGTAGTCTGGGAAAGAGACGTTGCTAATATCTTCAAAATTGATGTCAAGAACGTGCCTTGGTTTACGATACTTCGTATGCCAGCTCATATTCATTGAGTTCTCCAGTATCCCTTTCACAAGCTTATTGTCGTGAGTCTTCATCTTCTGTATCATAATCAAAAGGAGATCCTGTATAAACTTACCGATATGGATCATGTTTAAATCGAGGTGGATGGATTGGTTTTTCACCGTCCTTCTGTCCAGCTGGGCAATGGTCCTC